>JAHUXG010020935.1:0-152789 GCA_020740815.1 Sciurus niger | reverse complement strand
TTCTTGGAAATGCAGAATTAATATTGTCAAATTGCTATAGTTCTAAAAGTGCTTCACAAATTCAATGTGATTCCAATTAAAATCCCAATGACGTACCTCATAGAAGTAGAGCAAGCAGTCATGAAGTTTATTTGTAAGAATAAGACAACCAGAATAGCTAAAGCAATCCTTAGCAGGAAGAGTCAACCAGGGGGTATCACAATACCAGAACTTCAACTACACTACAGAGTACTAGTAACAAAAACAGCATGGTACAGGCAAAAAAAATAAACAGGTAGATCAATGGTACAAAATAGAGGACACAGAGACAAATGCAAATAAATACATTTTTCTCATACTATACAAAGTTGCCAAAAACATAAAATGGAGAAAAGATAGCCTCTTCACCAAATGGTGCTGGGAAAACTGGAAATCCATATACAGCAGAATAAAATTAACTCTATCTCTCACCCTGCACAAAAGTCAACTCAAAGCAAATCAAGGACTTTGAAATCAGACCAGAAACCCTGTACCTTACAGAAGAAAAACTAGGTTCAAATCTTCAACATGTCAGCTTAGGATTAGACTTCCTTAACATGACTCCCAACGCACAAGAAATAAAATCATGAATCAATAATTTGGGATAGATTCAAACTACAAAGCGTTTTCTCAGCAAAGGAAACTAACAGCAATGTGAAGAGAGAGCCTACAGAGTGGGAGAAAATCTTTGCCACACATACTTCAGATAGAGCACTAATCTCCAGAATCTAAAAATAACACAAAAAGACTCTACACCAAGAATACAAAAAACCCAATCAACAAATGGGCTAAGGAAATGAGCAGACATTTCACAGAAGAATATCTACAAGAAATCAACAGGTATATGAAAAAATGTTCAACATCTCTACTCATAAGAGAAATGCAAATCAAAACTACCCTAAGATTTCATCTCACCCCAATTACAATGGTTATTATCAAGTATAAAAGCAACAAGAGTTGTTGGCAAGGATGTGGGGACAAAAATACACTCATACATTGCTGGTGGGGATGGGAATTATTGCAGGTACTCTGGAAAGCAGTGTGCAGATTCCTCATAAATCTTGGAATGAAACCACCATTTGACCCAGCTATTCCACTTCTTGCACTATACTCAAAGACTTAAAATCAGCATACTACAGTGATACAATCACATCTATGTTCATAGCTGCTCAATTCACCATAGCCAGATTGTGGAACCAACCTAGATGCCCCTCAATAGATGAATGGATAAAGAAATTGTGGTATATATATATACAATGGAATATTATTCAGCCATAAAGAATAATAAAATTATGGCATTTGCAGGCAAATAGATGAAGTTGGAGAATATCATGCTAAGTACAATAAGCCAATCACAAAAAAACAAGGGCCAAAGGATCTCTCTGATAAGTGGATGATGATACTTAATGGGGGGTGGGAGGGAGGTAAGAATGGAGAAAGGATGGATTGTATAGAGAAAAAAATGAATGGGAGGGGTGAGGGGAAGAAAAAAATAACAGTGAGACAAACATCATTATCCTATGCACATGAAGGATTACAAAAATGGTATTATTTTACTTCATGTTCAACCAGAGAAACAAGTTATACCCCATTTGTTTACAATGAATCAAAATAAATAAATTATTTAAAAAATAAATAACCCCTGTGTCTCCCTAATGATATTAGCAAAAGCTAAGGTTTGTATTCAGTCCAAATTAATACAATTCTTCCATAGATAATATTTATCCCAATGCAAAGCACGACAGACAGAGAAAATGCAGGGCCAAGGGCAGCTCTCTTTTGTCTTCACCACTTGATTTTCCAGCTGACTTTGAGGTTGGCATGGAAAATTCCCCACTGTAGATGTCCACTTTGTTTGCAGGGAGGCTCAATATGTGCCCCAGAAGGCTACTACCTGGCATTAAATCTGGTGAACATTTTCTTCTTCAAGAACTTGCTCATTAAATACCACATCATCATGTTCATGAGAATGATGTAACCTTTCAGTTCCTGAGAGTTGTCTTATCTCAGGAAATCCAGGACACTAGGGAAGCTCTGCTCACTGTCATGGAAGCTCCATGTTGATATCCATGTTTGGAATGAACTTCCATTTAAAACGGGTACTTTTCCAATGGTGTTCTATTCACTTGATATAAAAGAGGAGAAAATACTGAGAATTTGGAGTGTTGGCATTATCCGCAGAGGCTCTGTTACAGTAGGTAATTGGATTCTCTTTTTGTCAGACCATGTAAAATGTTTTTCAGGAAACCATCCCAAAATGATCCCCCAAATAATCATTTTTCAATGAATTTTTATTTGCACTTTTGAGAACAATCCTGCAAGTATCCTTAGTTGCGTATAATAGTAAAAGGGACTGGGATGTGGCTCAGTGCTCCCTAATGCACTCATCCTTTGCACATATGACAGTACAATGTCTCAATCTGGCCATTACTTTCTGCCCTCCCTGAACAACTCATAAGAGCCCATTCAGTTCAGTATCCTGGGTCTGTCCTCACTTGCTGCCCATCCTGCCATGGCCCTCTGGTCTCTGCACTGGCTCTGTTACACAACCACCCGAATGCAACTGTTTTTTCTGGTTTAGCTCAAGACAGCACTCATTTGTTCCATGGGACCCTTATGTTAATAAAACTGTGTTGCTAGCATTTCAACATGACATATTTAGAGCTGGAGGTGCAGCTCAGTGGGAGAGCAAGTTATTAACAGGTGTGTATCTCTGGGTTCTGTCCCCAGCATCTAAATTATATAGCCAGGTCCACTGCAAAATGCCTGTGATCCCAGGGGCTCCAGAGCCTCAGGGAGGAGGATTGCACTTCTGTCACCATTCTTTTTGTAAATGATTTTATTAATGCTTATTTTGAGACCCAAAATTTTGATCATATCGTCTAGGTCATTTTATATCACTAAGGAGTTTTGGTCACAAAAGGAATATGTCAAGTTAGCAACTGCTTCTCTTTTACCCAAATATGTGAAATTGCTCCATTTTAAACATTACCATACACATTTGATCACATTTTTATCAAACTATTTTCCCTTTTTCTACCACTTCTCCCTCTTCTATTCCTCTCATCTACAAGACTACAAAAGCACCTGTAATGATGTAACCTAATGCTAATTTTGATCTGGGGCACCTTGTTTTTGTTGTAGTTTCACCTCTACCCAGTTTTTCAGTATTCTGCTCTATACTTTGAATACTTTTTAAGAGTCTTTATCAGTTTTATAATACAATGTAATCAGCTTTCCAAAAGATTAGCACTGTTTTTGCAGGAATTTGATCATTGAATGACATGATGAGGAAAGCACCTTGTATAGAAGAAACCCTGGGTTGGCTGGTGAGGACAACACAGAGGATTCCTGTGCCAAGGAACTGCACACATTGTATACTGGAAGGCTAACAGAAACTGCTGAATGCCACAAAGCTACATAAAAGCGTGGGGCAAGTTCTGTGCAAACACATGCACCTTTAATCCTGCTTCTTCTCAAGCAGGGCAGGGACCTGGCTACTTGCTCACTTGTGTCTCCTCTGATTCCATACTCTGCCTGACACACGGTTGGCATTCAAAACGTGTCAACTTTATGTTAATGAAGTATTATCGACTTATTCATTTATATTGTGAGACTGACTTACAGGTGAGCAGAGTGGTTCAAGGTCATCCTTTGGCAATGTGGGTTCCTGACATGACCATACCACACACTCATTTGTCCCTCAATTTAAGCAGTGTCTGAATCCACTGGGAAACTCTGCAAGACCCTTTTTATTCCTTTCAGATGGAGTTCTCAAGGAGAGTTGTAGCAGGTGGGTGGTTGATTGGTGGCAGGTAAACAAGTGAGATTGACTGAAGAGTCAGACTGATCGAGAAGGGCAGAGTCATTTGGGATGCTATTGAAAATGGGTGGAATTGGGTGAAGCCAGACTGCAAAAGATTTCAGGATTAGAAGGAAAACATGTGATCCCTCTGTGTTCAAAATGTCAGAAAATGAGGATCCAAGTGGTCAGAATGCAGTAGAGCAAGTGGTCTTGGCAGTGCAGAGCAGAGTCAAGTGGAGTCCATATGTTGGGCAGAGTCTAAGAGAGAAAGTTGCCTGGAGCTAAAGTGAGGGAAAATGAGAGTCCTGGGGAGAGGTTTGTGGCCCAATATAGTCCAGAAAATGGTTGGAGTTGGCAGAGCAGAGCTGATTGTAACACTGAAGCTCAATTGCTAGCAGCAGTGGGTGGGAATGATCCTCAAGGAAACAAGTGGGAGGACACCCGATTCAGGGCTTCTCAGGTGAGCTCAGTCTAAGAAACAGGAGCCCAGCAGATGAGCAGGCAGTGTGGTGGATGTATCTGCAGCAGACAAGGAAAGTCCAGAGGGCCCAGAGGGGCACATAAGTTTGGAAAATATTTTGAACATTTCTGTGGGCCAATGGGAAAGCAGGATCCTTAGTCTTCCCCTACCTTAGATGTGAACTCAGAGTCTTTTCTGTTGGAGTCTCAATTTCGCACTTTTACAGTTATGCAATGGAGCAAAGGAGGCACTATGGTGAAGCCTTCCTTAGTTTCTCCCTCTTACTGGATGTTGTTGAATTTTTGTGTACTCAGATGGGTTGGGGTCCATGGGGTTTTTGTGAGGGGTCTTGGGGAATGTCTTCATAAACACTTTGTTTTTTAGGGAGTAACCATTCTCCGAGGCCTGCTCACAGAAACTTTTCCTCATGTCTTCTGTGTAGATGGTGTAAACTGGAGGTCTAAAGAGGTTAAGTATGTGTTGTAGCTATCACTGAAGCCTAGGTCAGAGGCCACGGTTCACCCCACTCACCCCTGGTACAGGGGATTTTTGGTGCCTGGGTAGTGAGATAAGCAAAGATGGGAGAGGTGACCATAACCCTTGCCAGGGTTGACCTTGAGGTACTCAATGCATCTGTAAAACAGGACAAGAAGCAATGCCTGCAGCTCAGGCTGGTAAAAGACCAAATCCTGTTTTCATGATTCTCTAGAAGACAATTGGGAATGAGTGGGTAGGGGATCTTTATTTTGACTGTAATCATTTAGTCTTACATATAAAAACATACTGATTTGTATTTAAAAAAAAATCTATTAGGTACAACGTTCTATTCTAGACATTCAGGACATAGTTGTGAAAGAAACTTCTAGGAATCACTGCTTCCATTCTTGTGAAGGTTCCTGTTCCACTGGTGTGGCCCAAGAATTAAGTCACTGAAAGAACATGGAGCTTTGATTAAACCTCAGTTATCAGTGAGCAGTTATGCTTCCTCAAATGTTGGAGTTTGAACATTTGAACATAAGAGAAGCTCACCAAGGCAAGTGTAGAAAACAAGGTTTATTTAAATAATAGTAATAGAGAGTTGTCTCAGGAGGGTGAAGTTGACCATAGCTGGACTTCTGGTATTCCAAGAAGTGAGAGCATCTTGCCACTTTTATATATTTTGGTTTTCTGTGCTCTCCTGCCCTCTTTCTCCTTATCTCCTTCCTGTGAAGGCCCAGGAGATGCAGGTGTGATAATCAAAAGCTGAGAAGCAGGGGGGCTGGAAGGGAAAAGGTGGAATCATCCAGGCAGTAACTGCTCAGGAGGCATTAGTTAGCAACTTTTACAATAACCTGCAAGAAGGGTCAATTCCTGGGACAGGTTTCTTTAGCAACAGGTTGAGCAGGTTCAGGTTATCTTGGTAAGGTTTGGGGAAGAGCTCTGGAGGCATAAGCATTTCAGTAGCCCCAAGAGAGACTTCAACATCCCAGACCCAAACTGGTATCCACTTGCATGATAGGAACGCATTACCTATCTACACATATTGCCTGTGTTGAATGCTTGTTTCACTGACCCCTTTAGGCATCTGATCTCATGTACCATCCATAGCAATGTTTCACTTGCTCAGTTTTTCTTTTTTTTATTGTAAACAAATGGGATACATGTTGTTTCTCTATTTGTACATGGAGTCAAGGCATACCATTTGTGTAATCATAAATTTACATAGGGTAATGTTGTTTGATTCATTCTGTTATTTTTTCCCTTCCCCCCACCCTTCCCACTCCTCTTTTCCCTCTATACAGTCCTTCCTTCCTCCATTCTTACCACCCTCCTTAACTCTAATCCTAAACCTAACCTTAACCCTAACGCTAATCACACCCACCCCCCATTATATGTCCTCATGTGCTTACCAGCGAGATCATTCATCCTTTAGTTTTTTGAGATTGGCTTATCTCACTTAGCATGATATTCTCCAATTTCATCCATTTGCCTGCAAATGCCATAATTTTATCATTCTTTATGGCGGAGTAATATTCCATTATATATATATGCCACAGTTTCTTTATCCATTCATTAATTGAAGGACATTTAGGTTGGTTCCACAATCTGGCTATTGTGAATAGAGCAGTTATGAACATTGATGTGGCTGTATCTCTGTAGTATGCTAATTTTAAGTCCTTTGGATACAGGCCAAAAAGTGGGATAGTTGGGTCAAATGGTGGTTCCATTCAAAGCTTTCTGAGGAACTGCCATACTGCTTTCCAGAGTGGCTACACTAATTTGCAACCCCACCAGCAATGTATGAGTGTACCTTTTTCCCCACATCCTCACCAACATCTATTGTTGCTTGTGTTCTTGATAATCGCCATTCTAATTGGGGTGAGATAGAATCTTAGGGTAGTTTTCATTTGCATATTACTAGAGATGTTGAACATTTTCTCATATATCTGTTGATTGCTTGTACATCTTCTTCAGTGAAGTGTCTGTTCATTTCCTTAGTCCATTTGTTGATTGGGTTATTTGTATTCTTGGTGTAGAGTTTTTTGAATTCTTTATATATTCTGGAAATTAGCTCTCTGTCTGAAGTATGAGCGGCAAAGATTTTCTCCCACTCTGTAGGCTCTCTCTTCACATTACTGATAGTTTCCTTTGCTGAGAGAAAGCTTCTATCCCACTTGTTGATTCTTGCTTTTATTTCTTGTGCTATGGCAGTCCTGTTAAGGAAGTCTGATCCTAAGCCCACATGTTGAAGATTTGGACCTACTTTTTCTTCTATAAGATGCAGGGTCTCTGGTCTGATTCCGAGGTCCTCGATCCATTTTCAGTTGAGTTTTGTGCAGGGTGAGAGATAGGGGTTTAATTTCATTCTGTTGCATATGGTTTTCCAGTTTTCCCAGCACCATTTGTTGAAGGGGCTATCTTTTCTCCATTGCATATTTGTGGCTCCTTTGTCTAGTATGAGAAAATTGTATTTATTTGTGTTTGTGTCCATGTCCTCTATTCTGTACCATTGATCTACCTGTCTATTTTGGTACCAATACCATGCTGTTTTTGTTACTATTGCTTTGTAATAGAGTTGAAGATCTGGTATTGCGATACCCCCTGCTTTGCTCTTTCTACTGAGGATTGCTTTAGCTATTCTGGGTTTTTTATTCTTCCAGATGAATTTCATAATTGCTTGCACTATTTCTGTAAGGTACATCATTGGGATTTTAATTGGAATTGCATTGAATCTGTATAGCACTCTTTGAGATTTTCCATTTTGTTGGAGTATAGATTTTCAACATAGCTTCTAATTATGTTTTGTATTTCAGCAGTGCCTGTCATGATATACACATTTTCATCAAGTATTTTAGTAATTTGAATTTTCTCTCTGCTTCTCTTCATTATTGTGGCTATAGGTTTATCAATTATGTATATTTTTTCAAAGAATCAATTTTTTGTTTTGCCAAATTTTTAAATTGTTTCTATTGTTTCAATTTTATTGATATGGCTCTAATTTTTATTTTTCTTGAGTTCTACTATTTTGTTGTTTATCTGTTCTTATTTTTAAAGAATTTGAGATATAACATTAGATCATTTATTTCTTGAATTTATCTTCTTTTATTGAGTGTTCTCCATGCAATGCATTTTCCTCTTACTACTGCCTTCACAGCATCCCAGAGATTTTGATATGTTGCATCATTGATCTTGTTTACATTGAAGAATTTTGTTATCAACTCCCTGATGTCTTCTGCTATCCAAGCATCATTCAGTAGTGTAATTATTTAATCTCCAGGTGTTGGAGTAGTTTTTATTTTTGTCTTTTGTCCTTCATTTCTAATTTTATTCCAATATGATCTGATAAGGTATGAGATAGTATCTCTATTTTTTCGTATTTCCTAAGGGTTGTTTTGGGACATTACATATGATCTATTTTAGAGAATTATCTATGTGCTTCTGAGAAGAAAGTGTCTAAATTAATGATTGTGATATTGAGTTTTGTGGTTTCTTTGTTCAATTTTTGTTTGGAAGATCTGTCCATTAGTGAAAGAGGTGTCTTAAAGTCACCCTGTATTATTGTGTTGTGGTCCATTTGGTTCCAGAAATTGAGAAGGATTTCTTTGATGTACATGAATGCACCATTGTTTGAGACATAAATATTTATGATTATTACGTCTTGCTGATTTATGATTCCCTTAATTTGTATGAGATGTCCCTCTTTATCCCCTCTGACTAACTTTGGCTTGAAGTCTACTTTATCTAATATGTGGATGGAAAGCCCCTCTTTTTTACCAATTCAGTGTGCATGGTATATCGTTTCCCATCCTTTAACCTTTAGTGTGTGGGTGTCTTTTTCTATGAGAAGAGTCTCTTGAAGGCAGCATGTTATTGGGTCCTTTCTTAAAGATCCAATCTGCCAGTGTCTTTTGATTGATGAGTTTAGGTCATTAATATTCAGGGTTACTATTGACATTTGGTTTGTATTCACAGTCATTTTGGCTTACCTTTTTTTTTTCTAACTTGACTTGGTTTCTCATTTGATTGGGTTTTCCTATAGGGTAGTTCATTTCTTTGATGATTTACATTGTTTTTTTTTTAAATTTTTTTCCTCATGTAATATTTTTCTGAGAATGTTCGGCGGACTTTGTATTTGTAAATTCTTTTACCTTTTGTTTTATTATTGAAGGATTTTATTTCATTGTCAAATTTGAAGGTAAGCTTCGTGAGTATAACATTATTTGTTAGCCTCAATTTTCTTTCAGAGCTTGAAGTATGTTGTTCCTGGCCCTTCTATCTTTTACAGTCTGGGTTGAGAAATCTTGTGATATCCATATTGGTTAATCCCTATATGTAATTTGATGCTTTCCTCTCACAGCCTTTAGAATTTTATCTTTAAGCACAAGAAATAAAATCAGGAATCAATAATTGGGATAGATTCAAACTAAAAAGCATTTTCTCAACAAAGGAAACTAACAGCAATGTGAAGAGAGAGCCTACAGAGTGGGAGAAAATCTTTGCCACACATACTTCAGATACAGCACTAATCTCCAGAATCTAAAAATAACACAAAAAAATTCTACACCAAGAATACAAATAACTCAATCAACAAATGGGCTAAGGAAATGAGTAGACACTTCACAGAAGAATATCTACAAGAAATCAACAGGTATATGAAAAAATGTTCAACATCTCTACTCATAAGAGAAATGCAAATCAAAACTACTTAGGATTCCATCTCACCCCAATTAGAATGGTGATTATCAAGAATACAAGCAACAATAGGTGTCGGAGAGGATGTGAGGACAAAGGTGCACTCATACAATGCTGGTGGGGCTGCAAATTAATGCAGCTGCTCTGGAAAGCAATGTGGAGATTCCTTAGAAAACTTGGAATGGAACCATCATTTGACCCAGCTATCCCTCTCCTTGGCCTATACCCAAAGGACTTAAAATCAACATAGTACAGAGATGCAGTCACATCAATGTTCATAGCTGCTCAATTCACAATAGCCAGATTGTGGAACCAACCTAGATGTCCTTCAATTGATGAATGGATAAAGAAACTGTGGTATATATATACAATGGAATATTATTCAGCCATAAAGAAAAATAAAATTATGGCAGTTGCAGGCAAATAGATGAAGTTGAAGAATATCATGCTAAGTGAGATAAGCCAATCTCAAAAAACCAAAGGATGAATGATCTCTCTGATAAGCTGGTGATGACACATAATGGGGGGTGGGAGAGAGGCAAGAAGGAGGAAGGAGGTACTGTATAGAGAGAAAAGAGAGGAGGGAGGGTTGGCGGGGAAGGAAAAAAGTAACAGAATGAATCAAACACCATTACCCTATGTAAATGTATGATAACACAATTGTTATTCCTTTACTTCATGTACAAAGAGAGAAACAAGTTGTAACCCAATTGTTTACTCTAATAAAAAAAAACCTTCATGGAAATAGACATTGAATATTATGAATGTTGGCATATGTATCCATATTTACATCTATCCTTATTAATCAAATGCAAGAGCAATAAAAAAACAGAATTTGGGACTACAAAAAAAAAAGGCAACAAGTTACTCAAGACCCAGAAACACACCCTGCAGAGAGAAACAAATTGCATTTTTATTCCGGAACCTGGAATCTCAACCCTTCAAACCCAACATGCTGGATACCAACCCCTTCCCCTTTGACATTTTAGCTCTTGTATCTTTTGCTCTACTGTCACAGGAGGAGTGGTAAACAAGTTAGTCATTTTTTAAGAAATGTCAAACCCAGGGGTTGAGGTTCAGATGGTAGAGTGCTTGCCTCACAAGCACAATGTTCAAATCCTTAGCACCAAAACAAAAACAAACAAAAAAAAAAGAAATGTCAAACCCAGGTTACAAGAATTTTTAATGTTAGTGAGTTAATGAGAGTACAATGGATTTGAATTTCTGGAACAAATCATACTGTAATGATTCTTTCAAGGAATTGCAGCAAACACAACTAACTACCAGAAGTTTGAAAATGAAGTAAGGTGTTTTTTAACTCCATAAAATATTTTGCTTGGGATCACAGATCCTGTGTGCCCTTATTTTTTTCCATTTGCCTATTTATATTTAGAGAGAGTGTCTGTGTAATTTGCTTAGGCATTTCTTAATTTAGGGAAACTGACTTCCTTTCAGAAACATCTTTCTCAGCCTCCCCCATATCTGAGATAAGTTGTAAGAGCCAGTAACTCCAATGAACAGTGCATTTTTCCCAGATATCTGCTGGTTAGTATGTTTCAAATGAAAAGACTATGGGGAAGAGGAAGAGTGAGACAGGAATTAGTAGATTGTGATTGAAATGTCTTGGGTTTCAGGTGTGAATGATTCCAAAAATTTCACTTATAATAGTGACCTGAGCATGCAATGTTTCCAACATGTGACTGCCTGTCCTTAAAGCCCAGGTCACCATGGATCATGGGATAATTGTCTGCTCAGTGTTCAGCTATGACTGTTTTTCTCCTTAAGTAGGGATAAATCTTTCTCTCATAATACCCCCACGATGTTATGTCTGCACATGAAACCAAGGTTTATTGCAGGATTGTTTTCAAAAATGCAATTAAATTTCATAAGAAATTGTTAGGCTTTGTCTTGGGGTGATTTTCTTGCAAAGCATTTCACAGAGTCAGACCAGAAGAGGATCCACTCACCTATAATATGGAACCTCTGCAAATAATGCCAACACTCCAGTTTTTCAAATTTTTCTCCTCTATTTAATTGAGTGAATATAACATGGTTTGAAAAGTATCAGTTTGAAGCAGAAAGCCTTTCCAGAGACAGTTTTCAGCATGGAGCTGTTGTGGCAGTCAGCAGTACATCCCCAGTAACCTGGATTTCCAAAAATAGGTATTCCTGTAGATGAGACAACACTCAGGAACTGATAGGTTATATCATTCTCATGAACATGCTGATGCAGATATTTATTCAGCAAGTCCTTGATGAAGAAAATTCTCACCACGTTTTTATGATTTGAAATTCAAAATGTCAACTTCAGTAGTCTTGCAAGATTGTAGCCTTCTGGGGCATAAAACAACCTCCCTACAAATTAAGTGAACTTCTAGGCTGGGTGTTTTTAAAATCAACCACAATGTCAACTGGAAAACTGAGAAGTGAAGACATTTTGCCCTTCATTTTCCATCTGTAGTGCTTTGCACTGGGTAGATATTATATTATTAAAGAATTTTATGAATTGGGGCTGAATACCTATCTTAGTTTTTGCTGATATCATTCAGGAGGCAGAGAGTGTATTTCAAACCTGGCTTCCCTATATCATTGAAGGTCCAGATTCAATACTAATGAAGCATTTTTATAGACTTGTTAATATTGATGGGTGATCTTAATAGATGTTATGTAGAATTGGTGAAGGATGTGGTTTTCTCATCTTTACCAAGGTTTTGAGAATTATTTAATTGTTCTTTGAATGGCGAGTAATGACACAAGAAACCCTATTTGAAAGAATTGACATTGAAGGAATGAAATCAGATTCACTAGGTTTGTGACATGGAAAGAAGCAGTTACAAGATATAAAATAAATTTGAATTTTGGAAATACTTTAATATCTGCTTTTCCTGCTCAGTAAGTCCTATCAAATATTTTGGTATTCTTCAAAAGTTTATGCATATGAAATTGAGGTTTTGCTCATATTGGGTCATTTTTGTATATTAGCATAGATAATTTTGTTTAAATTTCTGATGTTGCAGTGCACTCTATTTTGATAGACTTATTTCATTGATGCACCTCCAAATTTGTACATGTTTAAATTTAAGTGCTTGTGTGTAGGTGCATTGGTGTAAAAAAAGTCTTTTCTTATAGGTCTTCCGCCAGAAAAGCTAAATCAACAGAAGTGTAATCTGCTTTCCCTTGCAAGCAACAGGAATGAGCCAGGAATCTGCAATGGTATTGACCTTATTTACAAGTTGAGCTATTGTCAATAATTATTGATGTTTACAGAATGATCTCACAATTACTTCTTGCTGTATTTCTGTAGTATTTTGAAGCTGAAGAAATGTACTGGAATTGATTGGGAGACCAATAAAAATTAAAATTTCACCTAGTGTCTCTTCTTTGAAGTTTGATTTTATCTCCAACACCCTTCTGCATTGAGTGCACCCAAAATGTCCTTTACTCTTCCCTTTTTGAGTATTCCACTTTCAACTTATGTACAATTTCTCCCTTTCAGCTTATTGCATGTTCCAAAATGGTATTATGCTTTTAAACGGTGCTCATCAGTCCATCATCTGGCCCTTACTTCATCCATCAATTTTACTCTTTTGGACCATCATTGTGCCAGTGTATTTGATGCTGTCCTGTAGTCTGCATCCTTCAGGGACTGGTAAAGAGACCCTTGACATTGTCGCAGAGGGCCTTGTGCCAGGCAGGCAGTAGTCATGTCAAGAGGATGAACACTTATATGAAGAGAGATTGGTCAAATATGTCTGCATCAAAGGTCAGTTGAAGGACCCTTGGAAACTCATTCCGAGGGGATTTCTGAGTGCAGCCTAGTTGTAAGTCTGAAGCAAAAGTTGTGGGGCCTTTCAGGTGCAATAAGCATAAAACATCTCTCCTGTCTTGCGAGCTTGATCATGGCCTCCATCATACAAGGTGAGTGATTGACTCCCTCCTCTCCTCATTAGGGATCACAATAGCCAAGACCTCAACTGAGAAGTCAAAGGTTCCAGGTTCCAGCTCTATCCAATTTGGGCATTGCAGGAAAGGAGGGGCCTCCCACTAGAGCTGGTATGGTGTTTCCCAGTTCAATCATCACCTAACTCATTGAGCTACACTACATGCTCCTCTACCCTGAGCTGTCCACTGCCATCATTCTCCATGACTATTAGGGTCCTAGGGTAGTTTCCAGACTTGGCAGAATCCTGGGAGAGCCCTGACCAGGAGGAGGTTGTTCAGAGAGCAATACCACTAGGGATGGTGATAAACAGGGTGACCCACCCTCTCCACCACAACCTCTGTTCCCCCTCCACCCACTATACCTGGTGGGTCTAGTTGAATGAAACAGGGGGTCATGACACCTGGTGCAGTGAAACAAGGAGAGTGCCATCTAGTGGGCCTAAAGGAAACTGCAGGCTGTCAGTCTACAGCAGGGTTCATTGTCTTCCAAGGAGCAGGAATGATCAAATGAATGCCAGTGCTGCCACATCCCCAACACACCCTGGTTCCTCTACTTTGGGCAACAATGTTAGAATCACATTTTTGAAATAGAAGGCCTTTGGTACTTGGAAATGCTCCCTTCCTTTTCTCTCTTACAATCACAGCTGAGTCGGTGATTTTCTTGAATCTTAATCTGAATCCACCAGGAACAGAAGCATCTCTGTTTGCCATGGAAACCAGGACATCATCATTCTCTCAATCCACCATTTGTGTGTCATAATGTCATATTTGCAGTGTAACCAGAATGTCAGGGAAACCACTCATGTTACCCATATTACCCAAGGTTGAGAAACACCTCATGCGGAGAGAAACAAAGTGCATTCTCCTAGTGGAACCTGGAGTCTCTACACCCTTCAAACCCAAAATGCTGGATGCCAATACCTTCTAATTTGAATATTGTGGCTATGGTGTCTTTTGCTCTACCTTCATAGGAGCACTGGTAACCAAGTTAGCATTTTAAAAAGGACCAAAACCGGGGTACAAGAAAATTGAATGGAAGTGAATGAATGAGATTTAAGTAGATATGAATTTATGCAACTAATCACACTGTAATGAATCTTAAGAGAAATTGCTGCAAACAGAACTACCAAAAGTTTAAAAATCGTATGAGGTTTTTCTTTTTTTTTCTTCTGCCAGCAAATATTGTGCCTGAGATCACAGAACCCATGTGCCATTACCTGTTCACTTTGCCTATTTATATTTACAGATAGTATCTAAGTTGCTTAGGCATTCCCTAATATAGGAAAACTGGCTTTGCCCTTGAGAACCACCTTCCTCAGGCTCCACCATACCTTATATATCTGACAAGATTCAGTACTGGGCTGTGCATTTTGCCCAGATAGCTGCTGTTTAGAATGTTTCAAAGGAAAAGGCCAGGGGAAATAGGAAGAATGAAGAAGGAATGAGTAGTTTGTGATTGTAATGACTTGGAGTTCTGGTGTGAATGATCCCCAAAATTCCTTTTTAAATAACAACCTGAGGATATAATGTTCCCCACAGGTACCTGCCTCTCCTTGTGCCCCAGGCCCAAATGGATCACTGGGATAATTATCTGCTCAGTGTTCAGTTACAACCTTCTTCCTCATTAAATAGGGATAAATCTTTCTCTCATAATACTCCACAGAACTGTGGGTCTTCACATGCCACTAATTTCTTGCAAAATTGTTGTCAAAAGTGCACTTAAAATTTGTTAGAAATTGTTTGACTTTGCCTTGGGTTTCTTTTCTGAAAAGAATTTCACAGAATCAGACTGGATGAGAATCCATGCACGTACATTACAAAGCATTACAAACCTCAAATTTCTCAACTTTTTCTTCTCTGTTAAATCAAGTTAAGAGAACATGTGTGGACAAGTACCAGTCTTAAGAGGAAGCCCCTTCCAAAGAGAGTTTTCAACATGGAACTTTGGTGGCAGTCAGCAGTGCTTCCCCAGGGACCAGAATTTTCTAAAGTAGAGATGAGACAACTTTCAGGAACTGATAGGTTATATCATTCCCATGAACAAGCTAATTCCAGTATTTAATCTGTAAGTATGTGAAGAAGAAAATTATAACTGGGCTTTATTGGAACAAAATTCTAAACAACTATTACTACTAAAACAATTACTATTTTCAACTACAATGGTCTTTATGAGGTAGTAGCCTTCTGGGAAACACATGCAGCCTCCATACAAATGAAGTGGACTTCTGTAGTTGGACGTTTTTCACATCAACTTCTAGGTCAACTGAAAAACTGATAGGTGAAGACAAAGAGAACTGCCCCTGTCCCTGCATTTGCTCAGTCTATTCTGCTTTTTCTTGGGATAGATATTATATTATTAAATAATTCTATGATTTGGAGCTGAACACCTAGCTTAGATTCTTCTGATATTCAGGAAGCAGAGGGTGTATTTAAAACCTGGTTTCCCTGTACCATTGGAGTTCCATTCTCAATACTATTGAAGTAATTTTATAGAAATTGTTAATTTTTATGGATGTTCCAAAGAGATGCTGTGTAGAATTGGGTGAAGGATGTGGTGTTCTCATCTTTACCATTGTCTGTGTATTTTTTGATTGTTCTTTGTAAGGTAAGGAATGACAAAGAACACCTAATTGAAAGAACTGACATTGAAAGAATGAAATTAGAGACATTATGTGGCATATTTGTGGTGGATATAAGAAATTACAAGAAATAAAAGGAGTTTGAATTTTGGAAATGCTTGAGTATCTGCTTTTCCTGCTCAGTATGTCCCATCACACTTTTTATTACTTAAATTTTCTGCTTATGAAAATGAGGTTTCACCCATATTTCCCTTCAATTTTGTAATTTAACAGAGATGCTTCTATTTAACTTTCTGAATTATTGGTGCACTCTATTTCCAGAGCCATAGTTCATTGCCTCATTTCCAAAGTTGAACTTGCTTACATTGAAATGGTTGGATGTAGCTACTCTGTGATAAGGAAATCATTTACTCAGAGTAAAGCTAAATCATCATATGTGTAATCAACAGTCCCTTGCATGCAAAAGGAAAGAGCCAGGAATTTTCAAGGGCATTGATGTTCTTTTGATACTGCCATTTACCTGTGATGAGTCCTCCTGCTTCCTCAGGTGTTGAAGTATAATGCTAGAGAACCACACCAAGGCAAGCATAGAGTAGAAATTAAGAAGTTTTATTAAAGAAAAGTAAAAACAGACTTCTCCCTGGTTGAAGAAGGGAACCAAAGGTGGAATCCATAGAATGAGCAAATCTTGTCCTTTTTATAGGTTTTATTCTCCCGTTCTTTCCCCCTTATCTCTTTCCTTCCTGCCTATGTGACTACACCCGGTTTTGCAGGTGAGATGCATAAAGTGAGAAGCATTGGGCAGGGTGAGGGCCAAAGTAATTCAGGAAGGTAAGGGCCCAGGGGGCATCAATGAGTATCTCCTTGTCTGTAGTCCCTGACAAGGGCAGGTGAATTTGGTAGTCAATGGGCTCTGGAGATCCTTGACATTCCATTCTCCCAGGGCAGTCTCTAACTTCCAGAGGCAGATGGCTTTCATGGCCTCCATTTCCTCGATCTGACCTGATCCCCTATTTCTACACTAACTGCCTGTCCCCATTTCTGGCTTCATTTTTTCATTTGAACTATTGTCAGTAATTATTGTTGCTCTCAGAATGATCTTGCAATTAATTCTTGCTGTATTTGTATAGTATTTTGAAGCTACATATATATGTCCTGAAATTTTTTTGGAGACTATTAACAATGGAAATTTCATTTAGTGTCTCTTCACTGAATTTGGTTATCATCTCCAACACCCTTCTGCATTGAGTGACCCAAAAATATCCTTAACTCTTCCCTTTTTTAATATTCCACTTTGAACCTGTGTACCATTCCACTCTTAAATAATGACATAAGTTCAAAAATGGTATTATGCTGTTTAAAACTGTGCTCCTGCACATGTTTCATTCATCAATTTTAGTTTTTGGGGCATTGAAGTGCCAGTGTCTGTGCACTTCCCTGAAGTCTGTGTCCTACAGGGGCTCGTAAAAGGAGACTTGGTATTGTCACAGAGTGCCTTGTGCTAGACAGGCAGTAATGAGGTCAAGAGGTTGAACCCTTAAGTGAGGAGAGATTGGCTAGAATTTTCTGCATCTGGGGGTGACTTCAAGGGCCCTGGGAAACTAAGAGAATTACTATGTGCAGCCTACTTGTAAGGCAGCAACAAAACAGGTGGGGCCTGGTCAGTGGAGAGAGCACAAAATATCTCTTCTCACTTGCTAGCTTGATCCAGGAATCCATCACATATGCTAAGTGATGGACTCCCTCCACTTCTCATTAAGGATCACAGCAGCCACTCACCTCCATTTGGAATTCAAACTTCCCAGGTTCCAGCCCTAGTTTTCTAGTTTGGGCATTTCAGGAAAAGCGGGGCATCCCCCAGAGTTGGTGTGATGTTTCCCAAATCAACCATCACTTAACCCATTGACCTGCACTGCATACTCCCCTACCTTGTGCTGTCAACAGTCATCATTCCATGTTGCTGGTTGGGCCCTTGGTCAGTTTCCTGAGTTGCCAATAACCAGGTCAGCCCAGGCTTGAATAAGTGCTTTTGGAGGGCAATGCTGCTGGGAAGGGTGATAAGCTAGGTGAGGCACCTGACCTCCTGCACCCTCCATCTTTCCCCAGTCCACTAGTCATGGTGGGGTCTAGTTACCTGCAGCAGGAGCAGGGTGACCAGGTGGCCATGATTCCTGGTGCAGTGAAATGAGGAGAGCACCACCTGGGGGTGCTGGAGTATACATTTACACACACTGGCTCCTCTGCTCCTGGCGATAATGCTTAGGAATGCATTTTTTGAAAACAGCAGGGTACTGGACTTGTTCTATTCATCTTCCCTCTTAAAATCACAGGTGAACAGGTGCCTCTATTGAATCTTTGAAGCAACCTGGACTAGAAGCATCTTTGTTTGCCATGAAAACCGTTATGTTACCATACTCTCATACCACCTTTCTATGACATCAAGTAGTATCTGCATCACAGTTAGGATGTCAGAGAAGCAACTCATGGAAATCCATGTTGCAAAAGGCCTAGAAACACCCCCTTGGGGAAAAAAGTGCATTCTCCTACAGGAACCTGGAACCTGATTAAATTTCTAATGTTGTGGTACATTCTTTATCTTGAGAGCCAATGGTCAGTGCTGCATTACCAAATTTGTAATTTTTTTAAATGCTTGAGTATAGGTGCTGTGGTGTAAATAAAGCCTTTCCTCATAGATCATGTGCCAGAAAAGCAAAATCATCACATATGTAATCTGCTATTCCTTGCCAGTCACAGATATGAGCCAGGAATTTGCAAGGGCATTAATGTCCTTTGACAGATGAACTATTTTCAGTAGTTATCATTGCTTATAGAATGATCTTGCAATAACTTCTTACTTGATTTGCATACTGTTTTCAAGATGAAGAACTCTCCTGGAATATTTTGGGAGACCATTAACAATGAGAATTTTATTTAATGTCTCTTCACTGAAGTTGGTTTTCATTGCCAATAATCCTGTTTTACTGCCCCCGCCCCCAGAATGTCCTCAACTCTTTCCTTTTTTCATATTCAACTTTGAAACTTTATAATATTCCTCTCTTTTAAAGTGATACATGTTACAAGATGATATTTTCCTCTGGAAAACTGTGCTTATCATTTGACCATCAGGCTCTTGTTTCATCCATCATATTCACTTTATTGGAGCATCTTTGTGCCAGGATCTGTTGCAATAGCCTATAGTCTGCATCCTCCAGGAGTTGGTAAAAACACCCTTGGTATTGTCATAGAGGGCCGTGTTTCAGACAGACAGTACTCAGTGCAAGAAAATGAACCTTCCATGAAGACAAATTGACTATGTATTTCTGCCTCTAAAATGAGAGTTCAATGGCCTCTTGGAAACTACTGCAAGAGTAGGTAGAGTGCACATTAATTGTGGGCTAGCAGCAAAGCTAGTGGGGCATGGCATGTGAATTGTGCACATAACACCTCTTCTTGAATGCTAGCACTTTCCTGGTCTCCATCACATGTGTTCAGTGATTCACTCCCTCCTCTTCTCACTAACCATCACAGCAGTCACCCACCTCCACTTAAAAGTAAAATTTCACAAAATTCAATTGTCATGTGTTTGGACACTAAAGAAAAATGAAGGGAACCCCACAAGTCTGTGGATGCTGTCCATTTCAATCATCATGGACCATGGAATATATTCAGCTACACTGGATGCTTCCCTGCCCTCAGCTGTCAACAGTCATCATTCCGTTTCACTGGTAAGATGCCTGACTGGGCAAAATTCTGAGTGAGCCCAGACTGAGAAGAGTGGATTCAGCATGCAATGACCCTGGGACCCATGCTTTACTGGGTGATTGATCCTCCTGAAATCATCTATCTCCTCCAGGTGCCGTAGTCTTGGTGGTGACAATGGCCTGTGACAGGAGTTGGTTAGTCATGTGGCCACGATGCCTGGTGTGACCAAATGTGGACCATGCCACCTCCTGGACCTTCAGAATAGTTCAAACTCTCAGGCTTCAACAGGGTCCGTTGCAGTGGAGGGAACTGGATCGCCCATAGTCTCATAGGGCTGCACCAACAATACATTCTGGCTCCTTTGCTCCTGAGTGAAGTAGTTAGGATTGCATTTCCTGAAAACAGTATCCTCCCGAAACTTGCCCACTAACTCTTCACTCTTACCATCACTGCTATGCCAGCACTTGACTTGAAACATTGCCTGAAGCTTCCAGGTGCAGAAGAATCTCTGGTTGCCATGGGAACCATGACTTCCTCATGCCATCATTATGCCTTTCTGTGACTTAAGGTGGTATCTGCAGAGCAGCCAGGTTATCACAGCAGGCATGCATTGGAACCCCTGTTGCCCAACACCAGGAACACCCCCTGTGGAGAGAAAAACATTGCACTCTCCTACCTGAGCCTGGAATCTAGTCAACATTCAAAAATCCCAAGTTGCTTTGAATTTGAATATCTTAGCTGTCTCCTCTTTTGCTTCATTTCACAGATTCAATGTTAACCAACTTAGGCAATTTTTTAGAAGGATTAGAATGAGGGTATTAGGATGTTGAATGATGGACAATTCAGTGGAAGTAACTTTCTAAACCTAAGCTGTGTGCAATGATCCTTGAGAAGATTTGCTGCAAACACAACCACAGGAAGTATGAAAATTTGATGTTCTTTTATTTTTTTATTCTTCCAGCATGTATTGTAGCTGGGGTCACTGATTCAGTGTACAATCACCTCTTCCCTTTACATATTTATATTTAGAGACAGGATCTGGCTATGTTGCTTAGGTCTTCCCTAGTTTAGGGAAACTGACTTTGCCCTGAAGAAACCCCTTCCTCAGTCTCCCCCATATCTGAAATAATTGGGAAGATCCAGCACCTCCACGTGTCCATGTATTCTGCTAAGATATCTTCTGGTTAGAATTTTTGAAAGGAAAATTCCAGTAGGAGGAGGCAGTGTGGGACAAATAGGAATTGATTGTGGTTGTAAAGACTTGGATTCTGATTTGAATGAACCCAAAAGTCTCCTTATGTAATAACTACCTGAGCACATAGTTTAACACAGATGACTGCCTCTCCTCCTGCCTTAGACCACCTGGGATGACTTGGAACATTGTGTACTCTTTGTTCAGCTACAACCATTTTCCTCCTTAAATTGACAGGGATAAATCTTTCTCTCATGACACCCACTCTTGTAGAATGTGGGTCTTTTCACGAATTTAATTCTGGCAGAATAGTTTTTAAATGTAAAGTAAAAAATTCATTAGAATGTTTTTGGTTTGCTTTGGGATGGTTTTACAACCAAACATTTTACAGAGTCCTACCAGAAGATTATCCAGTCACCCACCATATTCAACTTCTTCAGATAACGCCAACCATTCAATTCCTCAACATTTTTCTCTCTGTTAAATCAAATAAATAAAAGCCACTTGGAAAAGTGGCACTTTTAAGTTGAAGTTAATTCCAATGACAGTTTTCAGCATGACACTATGGTACGAATCAACAGTGCTCCCCCAATGACCTGGATTGCTTAAGAGTAGGCATCCCTGGAGAAGAGACAACTATCAGGAAATATCAGATTATATGATACTCACCAAAATGCTGAAGTGGGGATTTAATTAGGAATTTCTTGAAGAAGAAAGATGACCACCTGTATTTATGGCATGAAATTCAAAATGTCAACTGAAATAGTGTTTGTGAAGTAGTAGACAACTTGGGTATACCCCCAGACTCTCTGCAAATGAATTGGACTTGTACACCTGGGCTATTTCCATGTCAACATAAATGTCAACTTGGAAACCTAAAGGTAATGACAAAAGAGAGTTGCTTTTGACACTGCATTTTCTCAGTCTGCTGTGCTGTGCATTGTGAAGATATTATTCCGTTAATAAATTGAGTCAATTGGTCTGTAATACATATCTTAGTTTTTGCTGATGTCACTCAGGAGGCACAATGGGTATTTAAAAACTGGTTTCCCTGTATCATTGGAGGTCCAACCTCAATTGGAATCAAGCATTTTTACAGACTTTTGTTGATCTGAAGAATGATCAGAAGTCATGCTGTTTAGATTTGTTTGAAGGATGTGGTATTCTCATATTTGCCATAGTTCTGGGAATATTTTGATTGTGCTTTGTATGGTAAGAAAAAATTCGAGAACTCCCTTTCAAAAGAACTCATATTAAGTGAAATCAGACACATTGGATATAGGGCATGTTTGTAGAGAATATGAAAATGTTACAACAAAAGAAAGGATTTTGTATTTTTGAAGTGCTTTAGATTCTGTTTTTCATGGTAGGGAATTCCCATGACACCTTCAGTTATTTAAATTTTTTGCTTTTGAAATTCAGGATTCGCCCATGTTGAGTTTTCATTTTGCACTTTAGCACAGGTTTTTTTCTTTACATCTCTGTGTTGAGGTGCACTCTGGTTCAAGAGTCATCATTCCCTGCTGCACTTGCAAATTTCTACTTGTGTAAGTTTAAGTGTTTGTGTGGAGGTGTGCTGGAGTAAGGAAAATCTTTCCTCAGAGGTCTTATGCTAGAAAGACCAAATCAGCCTAAGTGTAAAGAGCTGCCATTATAAGCAACAGGACAGGTCCAAGAATTTGCAAGGGCTTTCCTGTCATTTTCAAATTGAATCATTGTCAGTAATAATCTTTGCTTGAATGATTTCACAATTCCTTTCTGTTGTAGTGGCATATTAGTTTTAAGGTGAAGAAATGTCCTGGTTTTTCTTGGGAGACCATGAACAATGACAATTTTTTTAGTTTCTGTTCACTGAAGTTGGTTTTTATTTCCAACACCCCTCTGTTTTACAACCCCACAGAATGTTCTCAGCTCTTCCTTTTTTCATATTCTACTTTGAAGCTTTGTAACATTCATCTCTATTATCATGATGTATGTTGCAAAATGAAAAGATGCTCAGGAAAACTGTGTTCATCATGTCACTATAAAGCCCTTGTTTCATCCATCGCATTCAGTTTATTAGACAATCATTGTGCCAGAGTTTCTGGCACTAGACTCCAGTCTGCATCCTGCAGGGGCTGGAAAATGACCATTGGCATTGTCACAGGGGACCCTGTGTCAGACAGGCAGTAGATAGAGGAAAAGGGTGAACACTTCTGTGAAGACAGATTGGGCAGATATTTCTGCCTTTAAAAAGTGAGTTCAAGGGATGCTTGTAGCTAGCTGGCCTGCCTGACCCCCATGCAGAGGTCAGACATCATTGGGCAGAGCCAGCCAGCCTGCCTGTCCCCCAAGCCGAGGTCAGACACCATCATGGAGCTAGCTGGCCCACCTGACCCCCACATCTAGATTGGATGCCATCACTGAGCCTGCCTGCCTGCCCCAGTACTGCTGAGGGACATTGCTTTTGCCTCTATGCTGACTCAGTGCACCCTTACTAGGGCTCCTTAGCTACTTTGGAGGCTGGTGCAGGCATTTTGAATTATTCCTGAGGGCATGGCCATCATCATCTGAAGGGCAGCTCCCTTCCTTAGACACCTACAGGAGACTGGAGGTCCTTTGACAGGACTCAGGATTCAAGAAGAGGAAGTATTGAGAAACTCGAGACAAACTCAGAGCAGCCAGGTGAGTCTCTCCCACTGGGTGAGGCTCCCTGGATGGGTCAGTAGTCCCAGAATGCAGGAAACTTTGAGGAATAGAGTTGCCCAGTGAGGCTCCCCCTCTGGAGCCATGAATTTAGACAATTGGGATTATTGTAGAGGAGGACCGCCCAGGAAGAGACTTCAGCACAGAGTGAGGGTCCCGTCCTGGGCAGTAGGTCCAGTCCCCAGGGAATATTATAGAAGAGAGCTGCTCAGAGAGAGAGTCCCTCCCAGGGACAGGAACCCAAATAAGGAGATAATTCCAGACCCCAGGGAACATCACAGAGGAGGGCTGCCCAGTGAGAGTCTCAATCACAGGGTGAGGCTCACTGGCCCAGGAGGTAGGTCCAAACCCCTGGGAATATCACAGAGGAGGGCTGCCCAGCCCAGGTGGTAGGTCTGGAGAAGGGAACTTCTCAGAGGAGAGGTGCCCAGCAAGGCGTCCCCACTGGGTTACTCTTCCCCAATAAAGAGTTAGGGATACTGAAAAAAAACAGACAGAAATCCATGAAATGAAGGAATCAATAAACCCAATTAAAAATTCCACAGAAAGTATAACCAATAGGATAGAACACCTGGAAGACAGAACCTCAGACATTGAAGAAAAAATATTTAATCTTGAAAACAAAGTCGACCAAACAGAGAAGATGGTAAGAAATCATGAACAGAATCTACAAGAATTATGGGATAAAATGAAAAGGTCAAATTTAAGAATTATTGGGATTGAGGAAGGCTTAGAGTAACACACCAAAGGAATGAATAAACTATTCAATTAAAGAATATCAGAAAATTTCCCACATATGTAGAATGAAATGGAAAACTGAGTACAAGAGGCTTATAGGACTCCAATTATACAAAATTACAATAGACCCACACCAAAGCACATTATAATAAAAATATCTAACCTACAAAATAAAGAGAATTTTAAAGGATGCAAGAGAATAGAATCAAATTACATTCAGGAGAAAACCAATATGAATATAAGCAAATTTTTCAACCCAGATACTCAAAGCTAGAAGGGCCTGGAACAACATTTTTCAAGCTCTGAAAGAAAATGGAAGCCAACCAATAATATTATACCCAGCAAAACTTACCTTCAGATTTGATGATGAAATAAAATATTTCCATAATAAACAAAAGCTAAAAGAATTTAAAAAAAGAAAGCTGGCACTACAAAATATTCACAGCAAAATATTCCATGAGGAAGAGATGAAAAACAATGAGGTACATCAGCAAAGGGGGGAACTACCCTAAAAGATTAGCCAAATAAAGGAGAAAACAAGTCATGTCAAAAAACAAAAATGAGTCAAATGACCAGAAATACAAATCATATCTTAACAAAAACCTGAATGTTAACGGACTAAATTCATCAATCAAAAGACATAGGGTGGAAGATTGGATTAAACAGAAAGATCCAACAATATGCTGCCTGCAAGAGACTCATCTCATAGAAAGAGATACCCACAGACTAAAGGTGAAAGGATGGGAAAAAAACAAATCATGCACATGAACTCAGCAAAAAAGCCAGAGTATTCAACCTCATATCAGATAATGTGGACTTCAAACGAAAGTTAGTCAGGAGGGATATAGAAGGACATTTCATAAGGGAAGCATAAATCAGCAAAACATAACAATCATAAATATCTATGCCCCACAGAGTGGCTCATCCATGTAAATCAAACAAATCCTTCTCAATTCCAGAAATTAAATAGACCAAAACACAATAATACTAGGTGATTTTAGCACACCTGTTTCACCACTGGACAGATCTTCTAAACAAAAATTGAAAAAAGAAACCATAAATCTCAAAAACACAATCAATAATTGAGACTTAACAGACATATATAGAATATACCATCCAACAAAGAACGAATACACTTTCTTCTCAGCAGCACATGGATCCTTCCCTAAAATAGACCATATTCTATGCCACAAAGTTACTGATAGCAAATACAGGAAGGTAGAGATACTACCTTGTATTCTCTAAGACCATAATGGATTGAAATTAGAAATAAATGTCAGAATAAAAAACAGAAACTACTTCAACACCTGGAGATGAAATAATATGCTATTAAATGATGAATGGAAAACAGAGGACATCAGGATAAAAATAAAAAAAAATCTTAGAGGTAAATAAGAACAGATACATCATATCAAAAATTCTGGGACACTATGAAAGCAGTACTAAGAGGAAAATTTACTTCATGCAGCGCATTCTATAAAAGAAGAAAAAACCAACAAATAAATGACCTAACACTGCAGCTCAGAGCCCTAGAAAAAGATGAACTGAGAAACACCAAAATTAGTAGAACACAGGAAATAGTTAAAATTAGAGCTGAAATCCATGAAATTGAAACAAAAGAAACAATCAAAAATTCATAAAACAAATAGATGGTTCTTTGAAAAAATAAACAAAATTGATAAACGCTTACATACACTATCAAAGAGAAAAAGAGAGAAAACTCCAATTACTAAAATTTGGAATGAACAAGAAAATATTACAACAGACACGAGTGAAATACAAAACATAATTAGAAGATATTCTGAAAATCTACACTCCAACAAAGTAGAAAATCTCAAAAAGACATCAACAAGTTTCTAGAGACATAAGAACTATCTAAACTGAACCAGGAGGACATATGCAATTTGAATAGATCAATTTCAAATAATGAAATAGAAGAAGTCATCAAAAGCCTACCAACACGATGTTGAATAGAAGTGGTGAAAGAGGGCATCCCTGCCTTGTTCCAGTTTTTAGGGGGAACGCTTTCAGTTTTTCATCATTTAGAATGATATTGGCCATGGGCTTAGTGTAGATGGCCTTTATAATGTTAAGGAATGTTCCCACTACCCCAATTTTTTCTAGTGTTTTGAGCATGAAGGGATGCTGTATTTTATCAATGCTTTTTCTGCATCTATTGAAATAATCATGTGATTCTTAACTTTAAGTCTGTTGATATGGTGAATGACATTTATTGATTTCCGAATGTTGAACCAACCTTGCATCCCTGGGATAAAACCCACTTGATCGTGGTGCACTATCTTTTTAATATATTTTTGGATGTGATTTGCTAAAATTTTGTTGAGAATTTTTGCATCGATGTTCATTAAGGATATTGGTCTGAAATTTTCTTTCCTCGATGTGTCTCTGTCTGGTTTAGGTATCAGGGTGATATTGGCTTCATAGAATGAGTTTGGGAGGGTTCCCTCCTCTTCTATTTCATGGAATACTTTGAGGAGTATCAGAATGAGCTCTTCTTTAAAGGTTTTGAAGAAGTCGGCTGAGAACCCATCTGGTCTGGGACTTTTCTTTGTTGGTAGGCTTTTGATGACCTCTTCTATTTCATTGCTTGAAATTGGTTTATTTAAGTTGTGTATGTCCTCCTCGTTCAGTTTAGGTAATTCATATGTCTCTAGAAATTTGTTGATGTCTTCGAGGTTTTCTGTTTTGTTGGAGTATAGATTTTCAAAATAGCTTCTAATTATGTTTTGTATTTCACTCGTGTCTGTTGTGATGTTTCCTTGTTCATTCCGAATTTTAGTAATTTGAGTTTTCTCCCTCTTTCTCTTTGTTAGTGTGGCTAAGGGTTTATCAATTTTATTTATTTATTCAAAGAACCAACTATCTATTTTGTTAATTTTTCCAATTGTTTCTTTTGTTTCAATTTTGTTGATTTCGGCTCTGATTTTAAATATTTCCTGTCTTCTACTACTTTTGGTATTGGTCTG
This sequence comes from Sciurus niger, assembly GCA_020740815.1. Taxonomy (NCBI): domain Eukaryota; kingdom Metazoa; phylum Chordata; class Mammalia; order Rodentia; family Sciuridae; genus Sciurus; species Sciurus niger. The sequence continues at coordinate 125,509 of JAHUXG010020935.1, read as the reverse complement.
CTCTTCTTTTTCTAGGGCTTTGAGCTGTAGTGTTAAGTCGTTTATTTGTTGATTTCTACTTCTTTTTTTGAATGTGCCCCATGAAATAAATCTTCCTCTAAGTACTGCTTTCATAGTGTCCCAGAGATTTCGATATGATGTGTCTTTGTTCTCGTTTACTTCCCTCCTGATGTCTTCTGTTATCCATTCATCATATAATAGTATATTATTTAATCTGCAGGTATTGGAGAAATTTCTGTTTTTTATTCTGTCATTTATTTCTAATTTCAATCCATTATGATCTGATAGAGTACAAGGTAGTATCTCTACTTCTTATATTTGCTAACAGTAGCTTTGTGGCATAAAATATGGTCTATTTTGGAGAAGGATCCATGTGCTGCTGAGAAGAAAGTGTATTCGTTCTTTGTTGGATGGTACATTCTATATATGTGGTTAAGTCTAAATTGTTGATTGTGTTGTTGAGATCTATAGTTTCTTTATTCAATTTTTGTTTGGACGATCTATCCAGTGGTGAGAGAGGTGTGTTAAAATTGCCTAGACTCTAGCCAGAGCAATTAGACAAACCAAAGAAATTAAAGGGATACGAATAGAAAAGAAGAACTCAAACTATCCCTGTTCGCTGATGACATGATTATATATTTAGAAGAACCTGGAAATTCCACCAGAAAACTTTTAGAACTCATAAGTGAATTCAATAAAGTAGCAGGTTACAAGATCAATGTTCATAAATCCAATGCATTTTTATACATAAGTGATGAATCTTCAGAAAGAGAAATTAGGAAAACTACCCCATTCAAAATAGCATGGAAAAAAATAAAATACTTGGGAATCAATCTCACAAAAGAGGTGAAAGACCTCTACAATGAGAACTACAGAACGCTAAAGAAAGAAATTAAAGAAAACCTTAGAAGACGGAAAGATCTCCCATGTTCCTGGATAGGCAGTATTAATATTGTCAAAATGGCTATACTACCTAAAGTGCTATACAGATTCAATGCAATTCCAATTAAAATCCCAATGATGTACCTTGCAGAAATAGAGCAAGCAATTATGAAGTTCAACTGGAAGAATAAAAAACCTAAAATATCTAAAGCAATCCTCAGTAGCAAGATTGAAGCAGGGGGTATTGCAATACCAGATCTTCAACTCTACTACAAAGCAATAGTAACAAAAACGGCATGGTATTGGTACCAAAATAGACAGGTAGATCAATGGTACAGAATAGAGGACATGGACACAAACCCAAATAAATACAATTTTCTCATACTAGACAAAGGTTCCAACAATATGCAATGGAGAAAAGATAGCCTCTTCAACAAATGGTGCTGGGAAAACTGGAAAACCATATGCAATAGAATGAAATTAAACCCCTATCTCTCACCCTACACGAAACTCAACTCAAAATGAATCAAGGACCTCGGAATCAGACCAGAGACCCTGCATCTTATAGAAGAAAAAGCAGGTCCAAATCTTCAACTTGTTGGCTTAGGATCAGACTTCCTTAACAGGACTCCCACAGCACAAGAAATAAAAGCAAGAATCAACAACTGGGATAGATTCAAACTAAAAAGCTTTCTCTCAGCAAGGAAACTATCAGCAATGTGAAGAGAGAGCCTACAGAGTGGGAGAATATCTTTGCCAACCATACTTCAGATAGAGTGCTAATTTCCAGAATCTATAAAGAACTCAAAAACTCTGCACCAAGAATACAAATAATCCAATCAACAAATGGGCTAAGGAAATGAACAGACACTTCACAGAAGTAGATGTACAAGTAATCAACAGATATATGAAAAAATGTTCAACATCCCTAGTAATAAGGGAAATACAAATTAAAACTACCCTAAGATTTCATCTCACCCCAATTAGAATGGCAATTATGAAGAACACAAGCAACAATAGGTGTTGGCGAGGATGTGGTGAAAAAGGAACACTCATACATTGCTGGTGGGGTTGCAAATTATTGCAGCTACTCTGGAAAGCAGTGTGGAGATTCCTCAGAAAGCATGGAATGGAAACACCATTTGACCCAGCTATCCCACTACTTGACCTATACCCAAAGGACTTAAAATCAGCATACTACAGAGATACAGCCACATCAATGTTCATTGCTGCTCAATTCACCATAGCCAGATTGCAGAACCAACCTAGATGCCCTTCAGTTGATGAATGGATAAAGAAACTGTGGCATATATATACAATGGAATATTACTCCGCAATGAAGAATGATAAAATTATGGCATGTGCAGGCAAATGGATGAAATTGGAGAATATCATGCTAAGTGAGATAAGCCAATCTCAAAAAACTAAAGGACGAATGATCTCGCTGATAAGCGGATGAGGACATATAATGGGGAGTGGGAGGGGTTAGCATTAGGTTTAGGGTTAGGTTTAGGGTTAGGGATAAGGAGAGCAGTAAGAATGAAGGAAAGAAGGACTGTATAGAGGGGAAAGAGGGGTGGGAGGGGTGGAGGGGAAGGGAAAAAAATAATCAAACATCATTGCCCTATGTAAACGTATGATTACACAAATGGTATGCCTTGATTCTATGTACAAATAGAGAAACAACATGTATCCCATTTGTATACAATTAAAAAAAAGCCTACCAACAAAGAAAAGTCCAGGACCAGATGGGTTCTCAGCCAAGTTCTACAAAACCTTTAAAGAAGAGCACATTTCCATACTTCTCAAGTATTCCATGAAAAAAAGAGGAGGGAACCCTCCCAAACTCATTCTATGAAGCCAATATCACCCTGATACCTATACCACACAGAGACACATCAAGGAAAGAAAATTTCAGACCAATATACTTAATGAATGTTGATGCAAAAATTCTCAACAAAATTTTAGAAAATCACACACAAAATTATATTAAAAAAATAGTGCACCACGATCAAGTGGGTTTTATCCCAGGGATGCAAAGTTGGTTCAACAACTGTAATTAATAAATGTAATTCACCATATCAACAGACATAAAGCCAATTATCACATGATGATTGCAATAGATGCAGAAAAGCATTTTATAAAATAGAGAATCCCTTCATGCTCAAAACTGTAGAAAATTTTAGAATAGTGGGAACATTCCTTAACAATTTACAAGTCACCTATGCTAAGTCCACGGCCAATATCATTCTAAATGTTGAAAACTGAAAGAATTCCCCCTAAAAACTAGAACAAGGCAGGGATGCCCTCTTTCACCACTTCTATTCAACATTGTCCTTGAAACTCTAGCCAGAGTAATTAGACAGACCAAAGAAATTAAAGGGATATGAATAGGAAAAGAAGAACTCAAACTATCCCTATTTGCTGATGACATGATTATATATTTAGAGGAACAGGAAAATTCCACCAGAATATTTTAGATCTCCTAAGTGAATTCAGTAAAGTAGCAGAATATAAGATCAATGCTCATAAATCTAATGCATTTTTATTCATAAGTGATGAATCCTCAGAAAGAAAAATTAAGAAAACTACTCCATTCAAAATAGCCTCAAAACAAAAATACAATACTTGGGAATCAATCTCACAAAAGAGGTGAAAGACCTCTACAATGAGAACTACAGAACATTAAAGAAAGAAATTAAAGAAAACCTTAAAAGATGGAAAGATCTCCCATGTTCTTGGATAGGAAGAATTAATATTGTCAAAATGGCCATACTACCAAACATGCTATACAGATTCAAAGCAATTCCAATTAAAATCCCAATGACGTACCTTACAGAAATAGAGCAAGCAATCATGAAATTCATCTGGAAGAAAATGAAACCCAGAATTGCTAAAGCAATCCTCAGCAGAAAGAGCAAAGCAGGGGGTATTGCAATACCAGATCTTCAACTGTACTACAAAGCAATAGTAACAAAAATGGCATGGTATTGGTACCAAAATAGACAGGTAGATCAATGATACAGAATAGACGACATGGACATAAACCCAAATAAATACAATTTTCTCATACTAAACAAAGGTGCCAAAAATATGCAATGGAGAAAAGATAGCCTCTTCAACAAATGGTGCTGGGAAAACTGGAAAAAAACCATATGCAACAGAATGAAATTAAACCCCTATCTCTCACCCTGCACAAAACTCAACTCAAAATGGATCAAGGACCTTGGAATCAGACCAGGGACCCTGCATCTTATAGAAGAAAAAGCAGGTCCAAATGTTCAACATGTTGGCTTAGGATCATACTTCCTTAACTGGACTCCCATAGCACAAGAAATAAAAGCAAGAATCAACAACTGGGATAGATTCAAACTAAAACGCTTTCTCTCAGCAAAGGAAACTATCAGTAATGTGAAGAGAGAGCCTACAGAGTGGGAGAAAATCTTTGCCACTCATACTACAGATAGAGTACTAATTTCCTGAATATATAAAGAACTCAAAAAACTCTGCACCAAGAATACAAATAATCCAATCAACAAATGAGCTAAGGAAATGAACAGACAATTCACAGAAGAAGATGTACAAGCAATCAACAGATATATGAAAAAAATGTTCACTATCTCTAGTAATAAGAGAAATGCAAATCAAAACTACCCTAAAATTCCATCTCACCCCAATTAGAATGGTGATTATCAAGAACACAAGCAACAATAGGTGTTGGCGAAGATGTGGGGAAAAAGGTACACTCATACATTGCTGGTGGGGTTGCAAATTAGTGCAGCCACTCTGGAAAGCAGTATGGAGATTCCTCAGAAAGCTTGGAATGGAAACACCATTTGAGCCAGCTAGCCCAATCCTTGGCCTATATCCAAAGGACTTAAAATCAGCATACTACAGAGATACAACCACGTCAATGTTCATAGTTGCTCAATTCACCATAGCCAGATTGTGGAACCAACCTACCTGTCCTTCAATTGATGAATGAATAAAGAAACTGTGGCATATATATACAATGGAATATTTCTCAACCGTAAAGAATGATAAAATTATGGCATTTGTAGACAAATGGGTGAAATTGGAGAATATCATCCTAAGTGAGATAAGCCAATCTCTAAAAACCAAAGGATGAATGATCTCGCTGATAAGCGAATAATGACATATAATGGGGGGTGGGAGGGGTTAGCGTTAGTGTTATGGTTAGGTTTAGGGTTAGGGTTAGGCAGGGGGGGCCAGAATGGAGGAAGGAAGGACTGTATAGAGGGAAAGAGGGGTGGATGGGGTGGAGGAGAAGGGGGAAAAATGGCAGAATGAAGCAAACAACATTGCCCTGTGTAAATTTTTGATTACATGAATGGTATGCCTTTATTCCATGTACAGAGAATCAAAATGTGTCACATTTGTTTACAATAAAAAAATAAAAACAACAAATTAAGAAAAAATCTTTACATGGACAAAAAAGGAAAAAAAATCATGAGAATGTGTTTGGTTTTTCTTCGAATGACTTTCAAGTGAAATATTTCACAGATTCAGACCAGAAGATGATCCAGGCAACTACCATACTCAACTCTATAGATAATGCCAAACCACCAATTTCTCAACATTTTCTTCTCTGTCGAATCAAATGAATAGAACACAGTTGGAAATGTAGCACTTTCAAGTGGAAGTCCATTCCAATGAGATTTTTTATCATGACACTGTTGCAGGAATCAGCAATGCTCCTCACATGGGCTAGATTACTTAAAAGTAGGCATTCTTGGAGATTAGACAAGTATAAGAAACTGTTAGGTTATATGATATTCAAGAAAATGCTGATATAGGGATTTAGTCATGAAGTTCTTGAAGAAGAAATGTGCTCACCTGTTTATAAATGCATGAACTCAAAATGTCAACTGCAGCAGTGGTTGGGAAGAAGTAGACTCCTAAGCCACACACCCAAAGTCTCTATATTTGAATTGGATATGTACACCTTACCCAGTTCTATGTCAACTGAAATATCATATCATCTGGGAAAACTAGAGGTGAAGACAAAAGAGAGCTGCTCATGACACTTCATTTTCTCAATCTCTTGCACTGTGCATTGGGAAGGTAGTATTCCTTTAAGAAATTGTGTGAATTGGTGCTGAATACATATCTTATTTGCTGTTGATGACACTCAGGAGGCAAAGTGGGAATTAAAAAACTGTTTTCAATGTATCATTGGAGGTTCAGCCTCAATTCAAATTAAGCATTTCTGTAGACTTATGTTGATTTGATGAATGTTCAGAAGTCATGCTGTTTAGATTTGGTCGAAGCATATGGTGTTCTCATCTTTGCCAATGTTCTGGGAATTTTTTTATTTTGCTTTCTATAGTAAGTAATCATACAGGAACACCTTTTTGAAAGAACTCACATTTAGAGATTGAAATAAAGACATTTAGTATGTGGTATGTTTGTGGTGACATAAGAAAATTAAAATAAAAAAGGATTTTATATTTTGGAAATGCTTTGGAACATCTTTTCATGATACATATCTCCCATCACATCTTTTGTTATTCTTTAAAACTGTCTAATTTTCCTAATTTTCAAATTCAGGATTTGCCCATATTGAGTGTTCATTTTTTTTTATTTTATCACAGATTTTTTTTCTTTACATCACTGATGTTGAGGTACACAATTTATTGCAAGAAACATCATTCCATGCTGTACTTGCAAATTTCTACTTGTTTAAGTGCTTGTGTGTAGCTTCTGTGGAGTAAGAAAAGCCTTTCTTCTGAAATCATGTGCCAGAAATACCAAATCAGCATACATGTAAACAACTATCTCTTGCGAGCAACAGGATATGTCCCAGAATTTGCAAGGGCATTCAGGTCATTTTCAAGTTGAGTTACTGTCAGTAATTAACTTTGTTTACTAAATGATCCTGAAATTCCTTCCTGTTGTATCAGTAAAGTGGTTTGAAACTGAAGAAATGTCCTTGTATTTTTTGGGAGACCATTAACAATGGCAATTTTTTTAGTGTCTGTTCATTGAAGTTAGTTTTTACATCCAATAACCCTCTGAATTTCTGCCCCAGAGAAATTCCTTACCTCTTCTTTTTTTTTTTCATTTTCACTTTGAAGCACTGTAACCTTCTTCTCTTTCACCATGATGCATGTTACAAGTTGATACTTTGCTCTGCAAAAATGTGCTCATCATGCCACTGTCAGACCCTTCTTTCATTCATCACATTCACTTTATTGGAGCATCTCTGTGCCAGGGTCTTTTGCATTAGACTATAGTCTTCATCCTTTTGGAGTTGCTAAAAAGCCCTTGGCATTGTCACAGAGGGCCCTGTGTCACAAAGGAGTTATTCAGTGCAATAGGATGAACCCTCTGTCAAGAGAGATTGGTCAGATATTTTTGTCTCTAAAAGTTGAGATTAAGGGTCCCTTGGAATCTCCTACCAAGATGAATTTAGAGTGCAGCCTAGTTGTGGGCCAGCAACAGAGCAAGTGGGGGCTGTCAGATGGACTGTGCACAAAACATCTCTCCTTTTTTCCTAGCTCTTTCCAGGTCTCCATCACAAGAAATCAGTGATTCACACCCCGTCTCCTCACTAGACATCACAGTAGCCAAACACCTCCACTTAGAAATCAAAACTTCACAGGTTCAAGCTGTCATGTGTTTGGAGATTCAAGGAAAATGAGGGGAACCCCACCAGGGTTTGTGGATGTATCCCAATTCAGTAATCACCAAATCCACTGGACACTCCCCTGCCCTCAGCTGTCAACAGTCATCATTCCATTTTGCTGGTAAGGCCCTAGGCCAGTTACCTGAATGTGCAGACTCCCAAGTGAGCCCAGACTGGGAGGAGCAGATTTGGATGGCAATGCCACTGGGGCCCATGCTAGGGTAAGTGATCCTCATGCCAACCCGAATCCTTCCATCCCTCTCAGGTCAAGAAGTCCTGGAAAATTGTCTACTCAGTGTTCAGTTACAACAGTTTTCCTCCTTAAATAGGGATAACTCTCTAATGATACTTGCCCAGGGCTGTTGTTTGTGACATGCAACCAAGGTTTCTTGCAGAATTTTTCTCAAAAGTGAAATTAAAAATTCATTAGAAATTGTTTGGTTTGCCTTTGGATAGTTTTCCTGAAAACCATTTCTCAGACTGGAACTGTTTTCAGTGGTTTCCTTGAACTGGATGGAGCTGGATCAATCAAAGGCCCACAGGACTGTGCCCCCAAAACACCGAGGCTCCTCTGCTCCTAGGGTATGATGTTAGGATCACATTTCTTGAAAACAGCAGGACCCTGGAATTTGCTCCCTTCATCTTCCCTCTTACCATCATAGTTGAGCTGGCGCTTGTCTTGACACTTGGTCTGAATTGCCCAGTAAAGGAAGCTTCTCTGGTTGCCATGGGAACCATGAGATCATCGTGCTGTCGTTTCACCTTTCTGTGGCATCAGGTGGTGACAGTTGTGCAGTAAGGATGTCAGGGAAATCACACATGGAAACCCATGTTGCCCAAAACCCAGAAATACCTCATGGGAAGGGAAACAAAGTACCTTCTCCTACCTGGAGCCTGGAACCTCTTCACTCTTCAATCTCAAAATACAGGATGCCAATCCCTTTCACTTTGTATTTTGTGGCTCTAGGATCTTTTGTTCTATTGTCACAGGAGTACTCATATCCAGGTTAGGCATTTCCTTGAGAAGAATCACAACCAGGGTAGAAGCATTATAAAAGGAAGTAAATGATTGAGAGTTCAATGGATATGACTTTCTGAAACTAATCCATTTTAATGAATCTTGAGAGGAATTACTGCAAATATAATTACCAGAAGTTTGAAAATTGCATGAGTTTTTTGTTTGTTTGTTTGTTTGTTTTGTTTTTTGTCTCCCAAGAAATATTTTGCCTGGGATAAAAGACCCCATGAAGCATTACCACTTCCATTTGCCTATTTATATTTATAGGCAGGATCTGACTAAGATGCTAAAGCCATCCATAATTTGAAGAAACTGGATTTGACATTGAGAAAAATTTTTTTTCAGTCTCCACCATGCCTGAGATTATAAGCAAGATCCAGCACCTCCACTGGGCTGTGCATTTTTCCCAGATATCTGCTTGTTAGAATATTTCAAAGAAAAAGGCCATGGGAAATAGAAAGAGTGAGAAAGGAATGAGTACATTGTGGTTGTAATAAATTGGGGTTCAGTTGTGAATAATCCTAAAAATTCCTTTTATGATACCAAACTAACTATATAATGTTTCCCACATGTTCCTGCATCTCCTCATGCCCCAGGCAACCATGGAATACTGGGGTATTTATCTGATCAGTGTTCACCTACATCCATTTTCCTCCTTTTTTAGGGTTAAATATTTTGTTCATGATGCCCCCAAACTGTGGGTCTTGATATGCAACTAAGGTTTCTTGCATGATTGTTCTCAAAAGTACAATTAAAAATTTGAAAGAAATTGTTTGACTTTAACAGTTGGTGCTGGCAAGGATGTGGGGGAAAAGGTACACTCATACATTGCTGGTGGGGATGCAAATTAGTGCAGCCACTCTGAAAAGCAGTGTGGAGTTTCCTTAGAAAACTTGGAATGGAACCACCATTTGACCTAGCTATCCCACTCCTTGGCCTACACCCAAAGGACTTAAAATCAGCACATTTCAGTGATGTAGCCACATCAATGTTTGTAGCAGCTCAATTCACAATAGAGATAGATTGTGGAACCAACCTAAATGCCCTTCAATTGATGAATGGATAAGAAACTGTGGTATATATACACAATGGAATATTACTTAGTCATAAAGAAGAATATACTTATGGCATTTTCAGGCAAATGGATGAAATTGGAGAATATCATGCTAAGTGAGATAAGCCAATCCCAAAAAAACAAAGGTCAAATGATCTCTCTGATGATGAAACATAATGGGGGAGTGGGATGGAGGCAAGAATAGAGGAAGGACAGATTGTATATAGGAAAAAGAGTGGTGGGAATGGTGAGGGGAAAGGAAAAATAACAGATTGAGACAAACATTATTACCCTATATACATGTATGATTACACAAATGGTATGACTATACTTCATGCACAACCAGAGAAACAAGTTTTACCCCCATTTGTTTACAATGAATCTAAAAAAATAAATTGAATAAAAAAAATTGACTTCACCTGTGGATGGTTTTCCTGCAAATCATTTCACCGAGTCAGAGTGGAACAGGATTCAGGCACCTACTTTACAGAGGTTCTGCAGATGAGGTCAATCCTCCATTTTCTCAACATATTTTCCTTGTTAAATCAAGTGAATAGAACACAGTTGGAAAAGTACTGGTTTAAAGTGGAAGCTCATTTTTAAGAGATTTTGGAATGGAGCTGCAGTAACAGTCGGCAGTGTTTCCCCTGTGACCTGAATTTTCTAAGAGTAGGCATTCCTGTAGATGTGACAACTCTAAGCATCTGAGAAATTATATCATTCTCATGAACATGCTGATGCGGTAATAAATCAGCAAGTTCTTGAAGAAGAAACTGCTCACCACGTTTTCATGGCTTGAAATTCAACATGTGAACTTCAGTGGTCTTTCTGAGGTAGTGGCCTATTTTGGCACACACACATCCTCCATGCAATTGAAGGAGACTTCTACAACTGGGCGTTATGCAAGTCAACCTCAATGCCAACTGGAAAATCAGAGGTGAAGACAAATTGGAACTGCTCTTGGTCCTCTACTTTGTCAGTCTGTTTTGCTTTGCATCTGGATAGGTATTATATTATTAAAGATTTGTATAATTTGTGACTGAATACATATATTAGTTTCTGCTGATATCAATCAGAAGAGACTGGGGATATATAAGTCTTGGTTTTCCTGCATCATTGGAGGTAGAATCTCAATACTAATGAAGCATTTTTATAGAAATTGTTAATTTCGATGAATGCCCTTAAGATATGCTATAGATAACTGGGTGAAAGATGTGGTGTTCTCATATTTACCATAGTTGTAGGAATTATTTGATTGTGCTTTGTAGGGTAACAAATGACACAAGAACTCCTGTTTGAAATAAGAGACATCAAAAGAATGAAATCAGAGACTTTACGTATGTGGCATGTTTGTGGTGAATATAACCAATTACAAGGGAAAAATTGATTTTGAATTTTGGAAATACTTTAGTATCTGCTTTTCCTTCTCACTTCATCTGATCACAACTTTAGGTATTTTTTAAAATTGTCTGTTTGTGAAATTCAGGTTTCACCTACACCGTGTCTTTATTTTGGATTCTAGCAAAGATGCTGTTGTTTAAATTTCTGATGATGTGTTTGAATATGGCAGCTCTTGTGTCTTTTGCTCTACCTATCCAGGAGCACTGGTAACCAAGTTAGGCACTTCTTTGAGAAGGATCACACCAGGGTTGAAGGAATTTGAATGGAAATAAATGAATGAATAGTTCAGTAGATATGAGTTTATTCAACTCATCACACTGTAATGATTCTTGAGAGGAATGGCTACAAACAAAACTACTGGATGGTTGAAAATTGGATAACCTTTATCTTAGTTTTTCTTTTTTCTCTGCCAGTAAATATTGTGCCTGAGATCACTGACCCTGTGATCCCCCACCTCTTCCCTTTGTCTATATTTATAGATAGTGTCTAGCTAAGTTGCTTAGGCATTCCATAATTTGGGGAAACTGGCTTTACCCTTGAGAAACCCCTTACTCCACATCCCCTATACCTGAGAATACTGGCAAGATTCTGCACCTACTCTCAGTTGTGCATTTTACCAGAAATCTGCTGGTTAGAATGCTTCAATGGAAAAGACCATGGGAAATAGAAAAAGTCAGAAGTGAATGAATAAACAGGTGATTGTAAAAGTTTGGGGTTCAGATGTAAATGATCCCCAAAATACTCTTTATAGTAACTACATGACCACATAATATTTCCCACATGTGCCTGCCTCTCCTCATGTTCCAGGCAACCATGGATCACAGGGATAATTATCTGTTTAGTGTTCAGCTATGTTTTCTTCCTTATAAAGGGTTAAATCTTTCTCTGATGATACCCTGGGTACTGTGAATCTTGATATAAGAGATTTTAGGATGGAGCTGGTATGGCAGTCAGCAGTGTTTCCCCAGTTACCTGGATTTCCTAAGAGTAGGTATTCCTGTAGATGAGACAACTCTGGGTATATTATTCTCATGAACATTCTATGCAGAATTTAATCAGCAGGTTCTTGAAGAAGAAAATGTTCACCATGTTTTAATGGCATGAAATTCAACATGTGAACTGCAGTAGTCTTTTTGAGGTAGTATCCTACATTTTTACATAGGCATTTTCCATGCAAATGAGGGAGACTTGTACAGCTGGGCGTTTTCCAAGTTAATCTCAATGTCAACTGGAAAGCCAAGAGGTGAAGACAACATAGATCTGTTCTTGGTCCTCCATTTCCTCAATGTGTTTTGCTTTGCATTGATATAATTATTATATCATCAAAAATAGTATGCTTTGGGGCTGAATACATACCTTATATTCTGCTTATATTCAGGAGACACAGGGTGTATATAAAACCTGGTTTCCTCAAATAATTTGAGGTAGAGTCTCAATACTAATGAAGAATTTTTATAGAAATTTTAATTTGATGGATGTTCTTAAGATATGGTGTGTAGAACTGGGTGAAAGTTGTGGTGTCCTCATCTTTAGAATGGTTGTAGAAATAATTTGATTGTGCTTTGTAAGGTAGAAAATGACACAAGGACCTCCATTTGAAAGAACTAATATTGAAAGTATGAAATCAGTGACATTAGCCATGTGACATGTTTGTGGTGGATGTAAGCAATTGCAAGAAAAAGAAAAGGATTTTGAATTTTGGAAATGTTTTAGTATGTGATTTTTCTGCTTGGTACATCCTATCACAACTTTAGATATTCTTTAAAATTTTCTGTTGTGTCAATTTGTGATGATGTGGTGCACTCTTCCTTTCAAGAGCCATAGTTCAGCCCTGCATTTCCAACAGTGTACTTGTTTAAATTTAAATGATTGGATGCAGATGTTCTGGTGTAAGAAAACCTGTCCTCATAGGTCATGTGTCAGAAAAGCAAAATCTGTATATGTGTAATCAATTGTCCCTTACAAGAAACAGGAAAGAGCCAGGAGTTTGTAAATGCATTGAGGTCCTTTACAAGATGAACAATTGTCAGTAATAATCATTGCTTACAAATGATCTCACAAGTCCTTTTTACTGTTTTTGTAGGTATTATGAAGCTGAAGAACAATTCTGGAGTATTTTGGGAGATTATTACAATAACAATTTTTTTAGTGTCCTTTCACTGATGATGATTTTCATCTCCAACACCTTTCTGCATTGAGTGACCCAAAAATGTCCTTTGCTCTTCCCTTTTTGAATATTCAGCTTTGAATCTGTGTCCCATTTCTCTCTTCCAGGTGATGCATGTTCAAAAATGGTAATATGCTACTGAAAATGTGCTTTTTTTGACATCATCAGGCACTTGTTTCAACCATCAATTTCACTTATTTGACCATTTTGTAGCCAGTGTCTGTGACATTGTCCTGTAGTCTGTATCCTACAGGATCTGGTAAAAGGAACCTTGGAATTGTCACAGAGGGCCTATAATTTCACAAACGAATGTGACATGCATTCGTTTGTGAAATTTAAGTGAAATGCCCCTTAAATTACAACTATTTTCAAAAACCATATTACAGTGCTGCAACCCCTAATCAGAAGGTGCTAGCAAAAGCCCACTTTAAGGAAGGATCACCAAAATTGAGAGAAAAGTGGAAATGATGAGAAAAAAATGACCAAAGTTTCATTGGACTTCATTTGTGGTACTTTTCAAAAAATTCACTTAGATTACATCTCTCTGCCTCCATATAAAATGCACAGTACAGGAAATTGTAGTGATTGCGCTAGACAGTGTACCCAGGAAGGTACAAAAACCAAATATTGGGAGCAATGCGGGTATGATGAGTAGACAAAATACCAAAAAGTTCATTGAAATTTATTCGTGAAACTTTTTCAGAAAAGTCACTTATAGTGCAGCTATTTTAAACAAGTATATTACAGTTCTCCAACTGTTAAACAGTATAGCAGCAAAAGAACACTTGGAGGTAGGATCAGAAAACTTTGGGAGCAAAGTTGGAAGAATGAGTTGAGTAAATACACAAAGTTTCATTGAAATCCATTAGTGAAATATTTTCAGAAAAGTCAACTAAATTGCATGTATTCTCTATCTGCACATGGAGTGCCTACTTCAAAAATATGTAAACTTATTGTGCTATCTAGGGTACCCTTCATGGTAGGATCACCAGACTATGGGAGCAAAGTGGGTGTGATGAGACTAGAAAACTCACAAAGTTTCATTGAAACCCATTTGTGAAACTTTTTCAAAAAAGGCACTTAGAATACAGGTACACTCTGCCTGCATATGGAAAGAACAATACAAGAAATTGTAGATGCTTTATGCTGGCAAGAGAACACTGCATAGTAGAATAACTAAATTTTGAAAGCAACTTGGGTATGAGGAGTAGAGACAATACCCAAAGTTTCATAGAAATCCATTTGTGAAACATTTTCAGAAAAGTCATCTAAATTGCATGTTATCTTCACCTGCACTTAAAGAACTCAGTTCAGGAACATGGAATATTATTGTGCTAGCAAGAGAACTATTCAAGGTAGGATCAACCAAACTGTGTGAGAAAAGTGGGTTGATGAGCAGAGAAAGAAATCAGAGTCATTGAAATTCATTCTTGAAAAATTCTCAGAAAAGGTACTTAAATTGCACCTATTTTCAATATGAGTGTTACAGTTCTGCAACAACAAGAACAAAAATATAGGGTACTTCCACAGCATACATGGAGGTAGAATCACCAAACTTTTGGAGTAGAGTGGGAGAAAGGAGAAGAGAAAATATGCAAAGTTTCATTGAAATCCATTTTTGAAACTTTCTCAGAAAAGATACTTAAATTGCAGCTATTTTCAGCATACATATTACAGTTCTGCAACAGGTAAACATATTGTTCTTGCACATTGAACTTGGGGTTAGAATCAACAAACATTGGGAGCAGAGTGGGAATGATGAGAAGGGAAAATAACCAAAGTTTCATAGAAATCCATATTTGGAATTATTTCATGACAAACACTGTTCAATTGTTCTGCACCTGCTGAGGAAATCAGATTTCAGGAATTTATTAACTTACTGTGCTAGCTTATGAAACCTACAAGATAGGAACTCCAAATTTTGAAATAATTGTGTATGTGAGGAGTAAAGAAAATGTGCAAAGTTTCTTCAAATTATATTTTTAAATCTTTTTGAAAACATTCAATTAAGTGCAGCTATTCTCCACCTCCACATAGAAAGCACAGTTGTGGAATTCATGAATTTACTGTGCTAGCCAGCGTGGACCCTGCAAGATAGTAATACCAAACTTTGGGAGAAAAGTAGAAATGATGGGTACAGAAAATACCCAGAGTGTAATTGAAATCCATTTTTGAAACCATTTAAAAACATTTACTTTGAGTGCAGCTATTCTTCCCCTCCATATAGAAAGCACCGTTGAGGAACTGTGAATTTACTGTGCTAGCTGGTGGACTCTGCAAGATAGGAGCACCAAATTTTGAGAAAAGAGTAGGAATGAGGGGAGGAGGAAATACCCAGGGTGTCTTTGAAATCCATTTGTGAAATTGTTTAAAAACATTCACTTTGAGTGCAGCATTCTCCTCCTGCTTATAGAAAGCACAGGTGGGGAATTTGTGAATTTATTTTGGTAGCTGGTGAACCCTGCAAGAAGGGAACACCAAATTTTGTGAGAAAAGAAGGAATGATTCTCAGAGCAAATACCCAGGGTATCATTGAAATCCAGTGGTGAAACTATTAAAAGCATTCACATTGTGTGCAGCTTTTCTTCATCTGCTTATAGAAAAAACAGTTGAATAATTTGTGAATTTAGTGTTCTAAGTTGGTAAACCCTGCAACATAGGAACACCAAACTTAGGAAGAAAAGAAGGTTCATTGCTGCTCAATTCACCATAGCCAGATTGTGGAACCAACCTAGATGCCCTTCAGTTGATGAATGGATAAAGAAACTGTGGCATATATATACAATGGAATATTACTCCCAATGAAGAATGATAAAATTATGGCATTTGTAGGCAAATGGATGAAATTGGAGAATATCATGCTAAGTGAGATAAGCCAATCTCAAAAAACTAAAGGACGAATGATCTCGCTGATAAGCGGATGAGGACATATAATGGGGGGTGGGAGGGGCTAGCATTAGGTTTAGGGTTAGGTTTAGAGTTAGGCTAAGGAGAGCGGTAAGAATGAAGGAAAGAAGGACTGTGTAGAGGGAAAAGAGGGGTGGGAGGGGTGGGGGGGAAGGGAAAAAAATAAACATCATTACCCTATGTAAACGTAAAAAATAAATAAATTAAAAAAAAAAAGAAAAGAAAAGAAGGAATGATTCCTAGAGAAAATACCCAAGGATTCATTGAAATCCATTCATGAAACTGTTTAAAAAGTTCACATTGAGTGCAGCTCTTCTCTGTCTGATTATAGAACACACAGTTGGGTAATTTGTGATTCATTGTGCTAGCCACTGAACCCTGCAAGATAGGAACACCAAATTTTGTTAGAAAATTAGAAATGAAGATTACAGCAAATACCCAGGGTGTCATTGAAATCCATTTGTGAAACTGTGTAAAAACATTCAATTTGAATGCAGTTCTTGTCTGTTGGCTTACAGAAAGTATAAAGGGGAATTTCTGGATTTATTTTGCTACCCAAAACATCCTGCAAATAATGAACACCAAATTTTGTGAGAAAAGTCAGATTGAATAACAGAGCAAGTACCCTGGGTTTTCATGAAATCCATTCGTGAAACTGTTTAAAACGTTCACATTGAATGCAGCTTTTCTTTGCTTGCTTATAGAAAAAACAGTTGAGGAATTAGTGAATTTATTGTGTTCGCCAGTGAGCACTGCAAGAAGGAAACACTAAACTAAGGGAGAAAAGTGCAAGTCATGGGAAGAGAAAATACGCAGGGTGTCATTGAAATTCACTCGCAAAACTTTCTCAGAAAAGAAAATTCAATTTCAGCACTATCCAACCTGCACATTACAGTCCTGCAACAGGAAAACATAAAGGGACTTGACTAGAAAACTTGGAGGTAGAATGTTCAGATGATGGGGGCAGAGTGGGAATGAGGAAAAGAGCAAATACGCAAAGTTTCATTGAAACCCATTCATGCAATTTTCTTAGAAAACTGTATTAGGGTGCAGCTTTAATCTGCATGCATAGGGAAAGCTCAATTCAGGAAATTAGAAACATACTGTTATAGCAGAAGCACCATGCATGTTGGCACCACAAAATCTTTGGAGGAAAGTGGGAATGAGGAGGACAGATAATACCCAAAGTTTCATTGAAATCTATTCATGACGCTTTTTCCTAGAAGAAACTTCATTTCATCTCTATTCAACCTGCTCGTTACAGTCATGCTACAGCAAATCATAAAGGGTTTGCCTAAAATACTTGGAGGTAGAATGCTCAGATGTTGTTGGTAGAGTCAGAATGATGAAAGGAGAACACACCCAAAGTTTCATGGAAATCCATTCGTGAAATTTTCTCAGAAAACTCTATTAGCATTCAGCTTTACCCTGCATGCAAAGGGAAAGCTCAATTCAGGGAATTAGAAACACATTGTTATATCAGAAGCACCGTGCATGTTGGCACCAGCAAATCTTGGGAGCAAAGTGGGTATGAGGAGGAGAGATAATATCCAAAGTTACATTGAAATCCACTCATGAAACTTTCTCAGATAAGCAACTTCAATTTCAGCTCTATTCAACCTGCACATTACAGTTCTGCAACAGGAAAACATAAGGGGCTTGCCTAGAAAACTTGGAGGTAAGATGCTCAGATGATGGGGGCAGAGTGGGAATGATGAAAAGAGAAAACACTCAAAGTTTCATGGAAATTCTTTAGTGCAATTTTCTCAGAAAACTGTATTAGGTTGCAGCTTTACTCTGCATGAATAGGGAAAGCTCAATTAAGGGAATTAGAAACATAGTGTTATAGCAGAAGAACCGTGCAAGTTGGCACCACAAATCTTGGAAGCAAAGTGGGTATGAGGAGGAGAGATAATACCCAAAGTTTATTAAAATCCATTCGTGAAACTTTCTCAGAACAGGAACTTTAATTTCAGCTCTATTCAACCTGCATGTTACAGACCTGCAACAAATAACAAATATGTGAAAACTTCTGACCTCCAACAGAAACATCTCAATGAACTTTTTTACTCTCTATGAGTTGTAGTTGTTGAGCTCCAAAGTACAAGAGCAGTCAGAATAAGCCTTGACTCTAACACATTGCTGCCGTGGTTGATATCAGCAGACTACTGGATTGCCCTGGGTGAGTTTTCTGCCTATACACTGAGAAGCAACTAACACCACAGGGAAGATATCTCCCCACGATGGAGTGAGGCAATGCAGTGTCAGCATATCACCCAGAAAATGGTCAGTTTGGGATGAGTCATGGGTACTGATATCATTAAAATATTACTGCTAAAATATAAGTATAAAATGAGAACCCTAAAGCTCAGGTGAAGGCCGAGGGAAAGAACACTGGTTTTTCCTCACTGTTTTCCATTGGTTTGGCCACATGCTGTACAACTGTCCCTAGAAATATCAAAGATGGATTATCTGTACACAGGTTAAAAAGTCTCAGGCCAGTTAACAATTAGATGTGGCCTGCCCAAGTCCGGTAAGTAATGGGTTTTCTGATCTCACAAGGCTGTGAAACAATATGTCAAGGGAAATATGGATCCATGAATGCAAATGTTGCCTGAGAGCTTCTGTTCTTGATGATTTCAATCATGAACTGTAGAATGACATTTCCTTCATGGACAGATGGAAAGAGACTGCCTGCCCTGAGTGACTCCATTGTGTAAAAATAGCAATTCTCAGGTCGAACCTGCCCTGAGTGACTACTGGGTGTACAGAAGAGCAGTTTGAAGTTTGTGTTGACCCTGAACTACTCCATTTTGAAAAACTGTAGTTTTCTGAGACCTGCTCCATTTGGAGTACAAGAGCCAATTTAGGATGATTCATATCTTTTTTATAGAAATAAAAAACCACCATCTGCCTGGCATCACCATAGGTACTAGTTGATAAATAATTGTATGTGCCAACTTTTCAAACAAAATAAGGAGCACGTGGACAAGTGGACATCCTAATTCATGTCAGGAACACCATACGTGGTAGCTTATCAACCTCAGCAGACACAACCCCCTCACTCTAAACCATAAAAGGAAGATACCCCTAAGGGTAAACACAGCAACACTTTGGCCCCATCACTTGGTCCCTCATATTTGACTTTGCCCAGGAAAATTGCCAAAGCAACAAACCTCCAATTTCCTGTTCCCATCAGAATTCAGCAGGTTCCTTCTACCCATAGTGACCAGACCTGGCCCACTCCAAACTGACACTCTAAGCTGGCCCTCATATGCTATACCACCATCTATCTGGACCTCTGCCGTGACAGGTCTACAGAACTGCTTCATTAAAACCCTTCTCTGACCATTTACAGTGTTTCTTAGTCTGTGCCTTCTTCTATCTGCCTATGCCCTTGGCTTAGCACCTCATAACCCTGAAGCCCATTTAATGCTTTACTAGTATTTCTTTCACCTAGGTATGTATCATTGTGTGAAGTGTTTGTGATTGGAATGTTCCAGATATTAGAGGTTAGGAATGTAAATTACAGACCTGTGGTTGCCTGGCTCATGACATCATCTAACCCATTGAACTACCATCAATGGAAGTGGTGCAGCTCATAAATTCATTGTCACTCACTAAGCTCTGACACTGTGGACAGACATGGCATGTGAAGTCTGCATTAGTGACAGCTTGCTCACAAACAAAGCACATAAATTAAGGTGGTGCCATAAAATTAATTCACATGTCATTGTTACACTTGTCCTGCTTTCTGCAAGGCAACTCCCATTGTGCTCATGGCAAATTCGCCAACAGTGTGCTTCTCAGATGTGTCCCTGCTGTGGAAAATCACTGTGTTTGTTGTTAAGACAGGAAAAATGAAGACTACTTGTTTATGATACTTCAAGGTGTGTAATTCAACTCTGTGTGACTCTTCTACAGTTCCTCACCATCTGCTGGCCTCCTATATATTCAAAGGTACACTTCATTCTTGACAGTTTTCTTAGAGTTTCCTTTACCCTTGGAAGAAAGCAATGCTGCAACTCATGAGCTAATTACTATTTTCCACAACATTCGTAAATACAATTACTATTACTCTTCTCATTTTTACTGTCATGTCTAGATATGGAGCACAGTCTTGTCTGCTGGATGGCAGTAGGGCCAGTGGTCCCTGGCACCATGTTAGTTTCCGCTCCATCTTTCTTAATTCAAAATTTGCTCATTCTCTGAGTTGCATCTGTAGGAGACAGAGTCACTTCACAGTGGTGTGGTGAAGTGCTGTGTTTGCAAATTTAGGTCCTGGGATTGTGGTAGGGTTTTATTACATTTTCTCCTGTGTATAAACTCCCTGTTTGTTCAACATAATTACAGAGCTAAAAGTTCATTCTCATGTGCCAAAAATTCAATTCATTTTTGTGCAACTCTGCCTACTCCTCATGGATTTTTTTCAATCAAAAATAGTAATCTGCAGATAACTGACCAACAAGAAAAGGCTGCAGGAGGTGGTGAATCCCACCTGATATCTCAGAGATGGGAGAATCTAAGTATGAGGTTCTCCAGAAGAAAGTGAATCCTCTAAATTTGGGAGGGCCTAAGCACATAAGCCAGACCCTGTCTCTAAACATAAATACACAAAGGGAAGAGGTGAAGACTTACAGGATAAGGGATCCTAGGCAAAATACATGCTAGCAAATTTTAAAAAATCCTCACCTAATTTGGATACTTTCTGAGTTCCTGTTGACTACAACTCCTTTTAGCAATCATTGAACTGAGATTCCTTCCAGAAAGTTACTTCCACTGAACTTTCAATTATTCCCTTCCATACAAAATTCTACTACACTGGTATGGATCTTTCTCAAAATAATGCATGACTTGCTTAACAATGCTTCCGTGAAATGACAACAAATCATGAGTAAACTAGGGTATTTAAAGTGGATCAGGTTGACAACAGGCAAATTGGGATTGAATGTGGGGGAGATTCCATGCTCCAGGAGAGTGCACTAGGTTTCTCTCCCCAGGGTATGTTTCGGGTCTTGGGAACCATGTATCCTGGTGAGTGGATCCTGTGACATCCTGGCCCTTGTGCAGATACCTCATGATGTCACAGAAAGGCAGACTGACAGCAGAATAGTGTCATGGTTTCCATGGCAGCCAAAGATGATTTGGTCCTGGTCCTTTCTGACAAAAATTCAAAGCAAGAGGCTGCTCAGGTGTGATGTTAGGAGGGATGAACAAGGTAGCCAGACCCAGGGGCCTGTTATTTCCAAGCAATGTGATCCCAACTTCCTAACCAACTAGAAGTGGAGCCAGGGTGTGTTGGGAGTGCAGCCCATCGGATCTATGAAATATCCAGCCTCTTCCAGGGCAAGGAACCAACCTGAAACTTGATAACCTGCAGGACTCTCAAGGCCCTCTAGCTTTCACAGTCCTTCCTCGCCTGCTCCAGGCATTCTGGCAGCCTGTACACCACTATCCTGATGCAGGCAGTTGGCTCCCACCAGGTCTAGTGGCCCACTGAGGGATGAACCAGTGCACGAGGAGTGAAGACTACCCAGCATAGCACCAGACCCAGTGTCATTGCCCTCAGTCCAAGTGCCTATAGGCCTGGGCTCACCTGAGATATCACTTTGTCAGCAAACTTCCCTAGGACTCACCAGCCACATGGAGAGATTGCTGTTGACAGCTGAGGTCAGGGGAGTATCTAGTGCAGCTCAGTGGCTTAGGTGATGATTCAGTTGGAAAAGATCACACAAACTCTGACAGGGTTCTTCTCTGTTCTTACAATGCCCAAACATTTTGCAGATGGAACCTGTGAAGTTTGACTTCTAAGTGGAGGTGGGTGGCTGCTATGCTACCAAGTGAGGAGAGGAGGGAATGAATCATAGAGCATGTGTGATGGAGACCAGGAGATAGTTATCCAGTGAGCATAGTTGTTCTGTGCACACTCTGCCAGCTGGGTCCCACCAGCTTTGTGGTGGCCCATAGGTAGATTGCCCACAGAAACACTCTTGGCCTGAGTTTCCAAGGGACTCTTCAATTCACCTTGAGATACAGAAATTCTAGCCAATCTGCCTTGACATAAGTTTTCATTCTCTTGACCTGATTAGAATCAAGAGATTCTAATTTAGCAGGGGCTGCTAAATTTTAGTCCTCAAGGACTAAAATTTAGCAGCCCCTGGAGGATGTCACAGTCCCTGGTTCAAAGATGCTCCAAAAATGAAGTGAAAGTCATGAATGAAGCAAGTGCCTGATTTTTATGTGCAGTTTTTCAGTGCATAATATCATCATGACACATGCATCACACTGCAAAAGAATATTTGCACAAATTTGCAAAACTAAGTATTATAAAAGGGAAGAACTGAGGACTTTTGTGTGGGGCATTACTTGTCAAAAGTGTTGGAAATAAAAAGGTAATGACAGTAAATGGAAACTCAGTTCTTGCATTGCTAATGGTCTTCTAAACATACCAGTAGATCCATCATATTCAAAATAATATGCCAAAACAGCAGGAAGAAATTGAGAGATCTTTCAAAAAGCAAAGATAATTACTGTCAATGATTTCAACTTGCAAAGGTCATGAATACATTTGCAAATTTATGGCTCTTTCCTGTTGCTTGCAATGGACAGCAGATTACACATACACTGATTTTGCTTTACTGACACATGATTGATTAGAATAGGTTTTCCTTATTCTACAGCACTAGCAGCCAAACACCTAAATTTACCCAAATACAGAATTGCAAATTCAGCACTAAAAAATGGCTGTCAAAAGAAAAAGTGCTTCTCATCATCACGAATTGAACCAAAATAAATCTCTGATAAAATGCAAAACTAATATGGGGAAAACCTGATATGGGGAAATTCTAAATTTAAAAACTAAAGATGTTGCAGAAGCTACTGATCACCAAAACCAGGTACTAAAGCATTTCTAAAATACAAAATGTTTTTCTATTTTATGTTTTAAGCACCACAAAGATGCCCCATGCCTTATTTCTTTGATTTCATTTTTTAAGTTCATTTTTTCAAATAGTTGTTCTTGTGTAACACCATACCCTTGATAGCCCAATCAAAAATTTACATAGATACATGGAAAAATGAGAATACTGCTCTCTAGAGCAAATTCTACACAGCATGACTTAAGAACATCCATCAAAATAAATTCTACTGTCATGTACAACTAATTAGAACAAATATAAAAAATTAAATTAATAAAAATAAAAAATTGAACACAAAACATCAGTCACAGACTACAAAAATGCTTCATTAGAGTTGTGACTAAACCTACAATAAAACAGAAAAGGTTAGTTTTCAAATACACACTGTAGCTGCTGATACCTGAAAAACCTAAGATATTTATACAGCATGGATTCACAATTTCTTTAAGAAAATAATATCTTCCCAATGCAAAGCAAAACACAATGAGTAAACACAGTGCCAAGAGCAACTCTCTTTTGTTATCACCTCTAGGTTTCCCTGCTGTCTTGTGGTTGACTTGTAACCCTTCCAGGCATACCACTTCAAATGACTCAAGGACAAAAATGACTTTCTCATGAATTTTTAATTTTATATTTGAAAACAATACTGCCAGAAACTATTTGCTTATCAAGATCCACTATCCTGGGGTTGTCAGGAGAGAAAAATTTATCCCAGTCTTTGTAAGCAAGAAAAGAGTTGAGGATTAATTCTGACCAGACAATTTTTCTCGGTGATCAATGGTGGCCTGGGGTGGGAGGATAAGCAGGAATATCTGGGACACTTTGTATGAGCAGGTCCTTATTATGTAAGAAGACTGTTGGGTTAATTCAAACCTGAACCCCAGGCCTTTATGATCACCAACAATTCATTTTTATATCACTCTGATTTCTCCTCCTGGACTTTCCCATTCAAAAATACCTATCAGCATATATCTAACCAAAAAGAAAATCCCAGAGAAAAGTACTGGATCTTATCTGTCATTCAGGGACAGAGGAGACTGAGGCAGGGGATTCTTTTTTTTATTATTGTAAACAAATGGGATACATGTTGTTTCTCTGTTGGTACATGGTGTAAAGGCATACCATTTGTGTAATCATAAATTTACATAGGGTAATGTTGTTTGATTCATTCTGTTATTTTTTTCCCTTCCCCCCCACCCCTTCCACCCCTCTTTTCCCTCTATACAGTCCTTCCTTCCTCCATTCTTGCCCCCCTCCCTAAACCTAACTCTAACCCTAACACTAACCCCTCCCACCCCCCATTATATGTCATCATCCACTTATTAGCGATATCATTCTTCCTTTGGTTTTTTGAGATTGGCTTATCTCACTTAGCATGATATTCTCCAGTTTCATCCATTTGCCTGCAAATGCCATAATTTTATCATTCTTTATGGCTGAGTAATATTCCATTGTATATATATACCACGGTTTCTTTATCCATTCATCAATTGAAGGATATCTAGGTTGGTTCCACAATCTGGCTATTGTTAACTGAGCAGCTATGAACATTGATGTGGCTGTATCTCTGTAATATGCTGATTTTAAGTCCTTTGGGTATAGGCCAAGGAGTGGGATAGCTGGGCCAAATGGTGGTTCCATTCCAAGTTTTCTAAGGAGTCTCCAAACTGCTTTCCAGAGTGACTGCACTAATTTGCAGCCCCACCAGCAATGCATTAGTGTACCTTTCTCCCCACATCCTCGCCAACACCTGTTGTTGCTTGTATTCTTGATAATCGCCATTCTAATTGGGGTGAGATGGAATCTTAGGGTGGTTTTGATTTGCATTTCTCTTATTACTAGAGATGTTGAACATTTTTCCATATGTTTGTTGATTGCTTGTATATCTTCTTCTGTGAAGTGTCTATTCATTTCCTTAGCCCATTTGTCGATTGGATTATTTGCATTCTTGGTGTAGAGGTTTTTGAGTTCTTTATAGATTCTGAGATTAGTGCTCTATCTGAAGTATGATTGGCAAAGATTTTCTCCCACTCTGTAGGCTCTTTCTTTGCATTGCTGATAGTTTCCTTTGCTGAGAGAAAGCTTTTTAGTTTGAATCTATCCCAGTTATTAATTCTTGCTTTTATTTCTTGTGCTATGGGAGTCCTGTTGAGGAAGTCTGGTCCTAAGCCGACATGTTGAAGCTCTGGACCTACTTTTTCTTCTATAAGATGCAAGGTCTCTGTTCTGATTCCGAGGTCCTTAATCCATTTTGAGTTTAGTTTTGTGCATGGTGAGAGATATGGGTTTAGTTTCATTCTGTTGCATATGGATTTCCAATTCTCCCAGCACCATTTGTTGAAGAGGCTATCTTTTCTCCATTGCATATTTTTGGCCCCTTTGTCTAGTATGAGAAAATTGTATTTATTTGGGTTTGTGTCCGTGTAATCTGTTCTGTACCATTGATTCACCTTTCTATTTTGGTACCAATACCATGCCATTTTTGTTATTATTGCTTTGTAGTAGAGTTGAAGATCTGGTATTGCAATACCCTGAGGCAGGGGATTCTTTAGTACAAAGTCATTCTCTCTGAATTTGGGGTGTACTAAACTACTTAACCTGACCCTCTCTGTCAACATAAATACATAAAGCCAAGAGGTGTTAGATGAGGGGATATGTGAGCCTAGGCAAAATATGTGTGAGCAGATCAAAAAAAGCCTCTCTGAATTAGGTACAATCTGCATCCTGCAGGACCCTGCTAAAAGGACCCTGGGCATTGTCAGAGTCTTGTGTCTCTAGAGACACCTGTCCTGTCAAGAGGATGAACACTGAAATCAAGGCAGATTAGCTAGATATTTCTGCTTGTCAAGGTGAGTTGAATGGTCCCTTGGAAACTCAGGTCAAGAGAATTTCTGTCACAGTTCACGGCACAAGGATGCTCCAAGAAAGTGAATGTGATGAATAAAATAAGTGCCTTATTGTGCATGAGGATCAAAGTTTTCCACTGCATAATATCTTCATGATACATGCATAATGCTGCAAGAGAGCAATTGTACAAATTTGCAAAGCTGAATATTTAAAAAGGAAAGAGCTGAGGACATTTCTGTGGGGCTCTAACTCCAGACATGTGTTGGAAATTAAAAGCTAACTTCAGTGAATAGACAAACAAAAAACTTTTACATTTTTAATGCTATCCTAAAAATGCCAGTAGATACAACAGCTTCAAAACACAATACCAAAACAACAAGAAGAAATTCAGTGAGCAAAGATAGTTACTGACAATAGCTCAGTTGCAAAGACATGAATGCCATTGCAAATTCATGGCTTTCTTCTGTTGATTGCAATGGACAAAAAATTAAATGTAGACTGATTTTGCTTTTCTGACACAAGACAGATGAGGAAAGGTTTTTCTTAGTCCACAGCACCAATAACCTATCACCTAAGTTTACACAAGTACACAACTGCACAGGCATCACTGAATGATGGCTCTTGAAAAGAAATAGTGCTCCTTATATTAAGAAAATTAAACAAAATAAATATCTGCTAAAATGCATAAAAGTAGACCTGATGTGGGTGAAATCTGAATTTAAAAACCATAAAATTTTAAAGAAAAACTAAAAATGTTGTGGGATCTATCAACCACCCAAACTAGATCATAAGGCCTTTCTAAAATACAAAGTATTTTTTTCTTTCAATTTGTTTTATGCACCACAATGTTGCCTCATGCCTAATTTCTCTGATTTTGTTCCTTAATAGTGATCTTTTTCAAATAGTTGTTTTTGTGTAATGCCATATGCTTGATAGCCCAATCAAAAATTTTCACAGAACCATGGAAAAGATGAGAACCTCACCTCCTAATCCAAATTCTACATAATATGACTTAAATACATCTATCAAAATGCATTCTACTGTTGTACAACTAATTAGAACAATACAAAAATTTTTTAAAAAGCCAAAATAATCAGCAAATACTATAAAATCCTTCATTACATTTATGAGGAATGAAGGTGATACCTTTCTTCAGCTTCTGTCTTCTGTGTCCTGGTGACAGTCTGAAGGCCCTGTGCTCTTGATGCAATGAGTCTTCCTGTCTTCAGCTGCTCTGTCATATGTCCTGCTTGTAGCTGAGTGTCTTGTTTTGATGAGGAATGGAGGTGCTCTCTATCTTCTCCTGCTTTTTGCAGCGCCCTGATGACAGCTGATGTTCCCATGGTCATTGGGATTTGAAATCCTTCATTACCTGTCTTCAGCTGCTCTAGAGTGGGTTCTGGTGACATCTTAGAGCCCTGTGCTCATGACAAATGGAGGTGCTCCCTAGTCAGTGTCATGTCATGGAGACAGCTGATGGCTCTGTGCTCTTGAGAAATGGTGGTGCTCACTATCCTTAGTTGATCTGTGTTGTGTCCTGGTGATAGGTTAAGGCCCTGTGTTGATGAGTAATGGTGCTGTTTCCTATCTACTTCTTAGCTACTCTGTGCTGTGTCCTCGTGACAGCTGGGGGTCTTTTCTCTTGAGGAATAAAGAAGGTCCCTGTACTCAGTTGCTCTATGCTGTTCCCTGATGTCAACTGAGGGCACTGTCCTCAAAATGAATGAAGATTATTAATTCCTGTCCTCTGTTATTCTGTTGTGTCCTCGTGACAACTGTGGACCCTGTGATCATGAGGAATGGAGATGGTTCCCTGTCCCAAGCTGCTCTGTGCTGTGCCCTGATGGCAGTTAGAACCCTGTGATCCTGAGGAATGGAGGAAGTACCTGTCCTCAGGCCCTCTCTGCTGTTCTGTGATGACAGATGAATGTATTGTGCTCCTAATGAGTGGAGTTCCTACAAGTCTGTCATCTGCTACTCTGTTCTGTGTCCTGATGACAGCTGAAGGCCCTCTGCTCATGAGGAATGGAGGTGCTCCCTGTCACAAGCTGCTCTGTTATCTGCCCTGATAACAGCTTAGAGTCAGGTGATCATGTGGAATGCAGATGCTCCATGTCTTCAGCTGATCTGTGCTCTGACATGACAGCTGAGGGCCCTTTGCTCATTAGAATTATAATTATTACATGTCCTGTCCTCAGTTACTCTGTACTGTGTCCTTGTGACAGCTGAGGTTTCTGTGCTCATGAGAAATGGAAGTCTTCCCTGTTCTATCCACAGTTACTCTGTGCTTTGTGCTTGTAAAAGATGAGGGACATATTCTCATGAGAAATGGAGATGCTCCCTGTTGTCAGCTATTCTGTGTTTTGTCCTGGTAACAATAGTTTTCTGTGCTCATGAGTAATGGAGGTGCTACATATCCTAAGCTGTTCTGTGGTGTGTACTGTTGACATCTCAGGGCCTTGTGCTCATGAGGAATGGCGGTGCTCCCTGTCTTCATCTGGTCAGTGTTATGGTGATAACTGAAGGCCCTGTGCTCATGATGAATGATGGCATTCCCTGTTCTCACCTGCCCTGTGTTATTTCCTGGTGACACTCGAGGTCTCTGCACTCATGAGGAATGGTGATGCTCCCTATTCTTAGGTTCCTCATGCTGTACCCTTGTGATACTGAGGGCCCTATGCTCATGAGGAACAGAGGAGCCTCCCTGTTTCTGTCAGCTTTTAGGCTGCAGTGAAAAAAGGACACCATCAGCACAACTCTAGAGCAGGAAAAGTTTAATCAAGGGCTCATAGTTTCAGAAGTCTCAGTTTGTAGATTTTCAGTACCATTCATATATAGCTTACATGGTGATCAAGAAGCAGATAAAAATATATACCCCAACACAATGCCCAAATTTGCACCTCCTCCTGCCACACCCTATCACTTCACTTAATTCCTGTCAGTGCATTAATTCACTGATTGACTTAAGACTCTTACAACCCAATCATATCTCCTCTAAATCTTCATGCATTGTCTTATATGTAAGCTCCTGGGGAACACTATAGCTAAACCATAAATCTCTCTGTTCTCAGATACTCTAAGTTCCATGCTAGGCTCTCGTGACACCTGAATGCACCATGTTTATGAAGAGTGGAAGAGCTCCTTATCTTTTCCTCAGGACTCTTCTGTGTCCTGGTGATAGGTGGGGACCCTGTGCTCACAAGGAATGAAGGTGCTTCCTGTTCTGTCCTCAGCTACTGAGTTGAGTCCTTGTGATAAGCAAAGACCCTATGTTCATGAGGTATGGAGATGCTTCCTGTTCTATCCTCTGTTATTTTCTGTTGTGTCCTTGTATTAGCTGATGGCTCTATGCTTTTGATGAATGGAGGTGTTCACGAACCTCACTGCTCTGTGTTGTGTTCTGATGACAGTTGAGGACCCTATGCTCATGAGGAAAGGAGATGTTCCCTGTCCTATGTTGTCATGTTCTGGGTCCTGATAACAGTTGAAGACCCTGTGCTCATGAGGAATGGAGATCTTCCATGACCTGTTCTCAGCTGCTCTGTTCTATGTCATTGTGACAGGTGAGGGCCCCTTGCATATTAGGATTGGATGTTGTCCCTGTCATCAATTGCACTGTTCTTTGTCCATGTGACAACTGAGTGACTTGTGATCATGAGGAATGGAGTGCTCTCTGTCATCAGATTCTTTGTATTTCCCACTGAAAACTGAGGGCCATTTACTCAGAAGGAATGGAGGTGTTCCCTATCAGTTACTCTGTGGTGTGTTCTGGTGAAAGCTGAGGGCCATGGGCTCATGAGAAATTAGGTGCTCCCTGTCCTGTTCTCAGTTACTCTGCTGTGTCCTTGTGATAGCTGAAGTCCCTGTGCTTATGAGGAATGTAGGTGCTACCTGTCCTCAACTGCTCTGTCCTGTGTCCTTTTGACAGCTGAGGACTTTTTGTTCATGATGAATAGAAATGCTCCCAGTCCTGTCCTCAGCAAATCTCTGGTATTTTGTTGTGACTCCTGAGGGTCCTGTGCTTATGAGAAATGGAGATGCTCCCTATCTCGTGGTTCTGTGCTGTGTCTGCATGACAGCCGAGTGTCATGTGCTCATTATGAATGGAGATGCTCCCTTTATGGTCCTCTGCTCCTCTGTACTATGTGCTTGTGACGGATGAGGATGCAGGGTGCATGGTAATGCACGTGCTCTGTCCACAACTGCTCTGTGCTATGTCACAGTGATATCTGAGGGTCATGTGCAAATGTCAATTGAGATGCTCCCTTGTCGGGGTTCGCGGACCCCACCCTAGTCTGGCACTGAGCCGGGGCGGCCTGGTTTGCAACATTTCCACCCTAGTCTGGCACTGAGCCGGGGCGGCCTGGTTTGCAACATTTCAGGGACTTCAATATGGCGTCTGGCACTGAGCCGGGGCGGCCTGGTTTGCAACATTTCAGGGACTTCAATATGGCGTCTGGCACTGAGCCGGGGCGGCCTGGTTTGCAACAAACAGCTGACACTGCTTAGGAAGTTGACCTGATTAGACGAGGTGACTCGTGCTCGCTGCATGCCCCTAGTGTATTCTATATAGTAATCATGCTCTCCCCACATGCTCTGTAACCTGATTGGCTCTCCCCACATGTTCTGTAACCTGATTGGCTCATGATTCTTATATAATGACCATGACTTCCTTGTTAAGGAGAAGAAGAAGAATAAAAAGCTCTGAGGAACAACCAGTTTGTCGTGTCTCTCTCTGTGGGCAGTGGGAACGCGATACTCCCTGCCTTGTCCTCAGCTGCTAGGTGCTATGTCCAGGTGATAGCTGAGGGCCCTATTCTCAAGAGGAAAGGAGGTGGTTCCCGTCCGTCCTATCTTCTTCTACTCTTTCTTGTGTCCTTATTAAACCAAGGGCCTTATGCTTATTAAGAAATGAAGTGCTCCCTGTCCTCACTGCTCTGTGCTATGCCCTGAAAATAGCTGGGGACCCTGTATTCATGAGGAATCATGTGACCCCTGTCCTGCTCTCAGCTACTCTGCTGTGTCCTGGTTTCTGGTTACAGCTGAGGGCCCTTTGCTCAAGAGGAATAAAGGTGCTCCCTGTCCTGTCATTAACTACTATGTGGTATGATCTGGTGACAGCTGAGGGCCCTGTGCTCTTGAGGAATGGAGATGCTTCTTATCCTCAGCTGCTCTCTGCTGTGCCCTGATTACAGCTTAGAGCCCTGTGTTAATGCAGAATGAGGTGCTCCATGACATCAGCTGCTCTGTGCTCTACCATGATAATAACTGAGGGACCTGTGCTCATGAGGAATGGAGGTCCTCCCTGTCTTGTCCTCACGTACTCTCTGCTGTGCTCTATTGACTACTGAGGGCCCTGCACTCATGAGAAATAAAGGTGCTCCCTCTCCTCAGCTGCAATGTGCTGTGACCTGGTAACAGCTGAGGACCTTGTGCTCATGATGAATGGAGATGCTTCCTGCTCTCCACTGCGCTGTGTTTTGCCCTTGTGATATATGAGGGCATTGTGGTCATGAGAATGAAGGTGCTCACTGTTCTATCCTCAGTTGCTCTGTGCTGAGTCCTGGTGATGACAGAGAGCCCTGTATTCATGAAGACTGAAGGTTCTCCTGTAATTGGCTGCTCTATGGTGTATCCTAATGACAGCTGCAGGGTCTGTGCTCATTAGAAAAAAAGGTGCTTCCTTATCTTCAGCTTCTAAATGCTGTGATATGATGATAGCTGGGGGCCATGTGCTCATGAGGCATGGAGATGCTCCCTTTCCTCAGTTTCTCTCAGGAGTGTCCTGTTGATATTCGAGGGACCTGCAATCATAAGGAATGGAGTTCCTCCCTTTCCTGTTCCCAGTTAATCTGTGATGTATCTTGGTGACAGTTCTAGGTCTTTGTGCATGAGGAATGGAGGTGCTCCTCCCTGTTTTCAGTTACTCTTTACTGTGTCCTGGTGACAGATTAATGCTCTATGATCATGAGAAATAAAGATAGTACCTATCCTCAACTGCTCTGTGTTGTTTGATGACAGCTGAGGGTCCTGTGCTCATGAGAAATGGATTTTTCTCATTTTCTGTTCAAATACTCTGTGGTTGTCCTATTAATAACTGAGGGCCCTGTGTCAATGCAGAATGGAGGAGCATAGCATACTTAGCAGTTCTGTGGTGTGTTGTGATGACAATGAGTGCCCTGTGTTCATTGATAAGAAATGTCTCCCACCCTTCAGGAGTAAAGGTGTGGGTCACACTTCCAGGTAAAGAGCCAAGATCTGATGAGGTGTTTGCTGAAGGTAAAGGAAATACAGAATGGGTAGTAGAAGAAGATAGTCATAAATATCAACTGTGGCCATGTGACGGGTTACAAAATCAAAGATTGTAAGTTATTGCCAAGGATATTTCTTTTCTATTGCATTAAGAATATGTTTGTGCATACTTACAGATGCATTAAGAGGAAATGTTATTTTCCTGTTTTTCATCATGTAATGTAGTTTGGGTTGACTTAACATCAATAATGTTTCTGTTTTTTCTTCTATTCTGTGGAGAGAACTAGTATGTTTTCAGTTGTATGAAGGATAGTTATTTTAGGTGGAATTATGAAGTGTTATTGTGTTGATTGGGAGATTATGATGTAAAGAGTCATGTTTGGATATCCAGTTGACAAGGGTGGACTTGTAATGATTAATTTGAATTGTCAACATGCTTGGATCAGTAAATGCCAATGATTAAGAGGCGTGTGTCAATGAGAGTGTGTCTAGGAATGATTGGAATGTTGGATAGTGAACTAAGATGGAAACCCTCCCTAAGCATGGGAAGCATTACCCAATAGGATGGAATAAAATTTGGAAGAGCAAGGAAGCAGATGCAGATGCAGATGCAATCTCGACTCTTCTTGAATGGGTTCTTGATTGCTGCTTTGATTGCCTCAGGGTACTGAACTCATGCTTCATCACTCTTCCAAAGCTGACTCTGCCAGTGATTCTCTAGGTAGTTTCCAGAAGCCTTGGTCTCAGACAAGGGTAACACTGTTGATCCTTCTTTTCCTGGCACTTCTGCCCCTTAGTCTGTGTAGCTACTGATTCTTCCAGCTCTCCAGGTGCAGACAGCCATTGTGGACCATTCGGCTTCTGGCCATGTAAGCCAATCTAATAATTCCCCTTTTTATAATCATACTTCCTATTGGTTCTGTTCCTCTAGAAAACCCTAATACAGGCCCTGTGCTCATGAGCAATGGAGGTGCTCCATGTTCTCAACTGCCCTGTGTTGTGCCCTGATGAAAACTGATGTCCCTGTTCTCATGAAGAATGGAGGGGCTCCCTGTTCTCAGCTACTCTGTGGTTTGTCCTGTTGACAGCTGAGTGACCTGTGCTCATGAGTAATGGAAGTTCCCTTGTCCTTATCTGCTCTTTGCTATACCATCATGACAGATTAGGGCCCTGTGCTCATGAGGAATGGAGAGGTTCCCTGACCTCAGATGTTCTGTGCTCTATCCTTGTGACAACTGAGGGTTCTGCCCTCAAGAGGAATGGAGGTGCTCTCTGTCCTGTTCCACTGTCCTGTTCCACTATTTCATTCTGTGCCTTTGTGACAACTGAGGGTACTCTACTCATGAGAAATAATTGAGGTCATCCTTGTCCTGTCCTCAGATGCTCTGAGCTGTGTCCTGCAGACAGTTGAGGTTCTTGTGCTTGTGAGTATTAAAGGGAGTTCATGTGTTTAGCTGCTCTGTGCTGTGCTCTGATGATAGCTGAGGTCCCAGATCTCAAGGGGAATGGAGGTGTTTCCT
Source organism: Sciurus niger (assembly GCA_020740815.1). Classification (NCBI taxonomy): domain Eukaryota; kingdom Metazoa; phylum Chordata; class Mammalia; order Rodentia; family Sciuridae; genus Sciurus; species Sciurus niger. The sequence goes on along the minus strand of JAHUXG010020935.1, from coordinate 91,895 downwards.
GTCCACTGACGCTGTGCATTGTGTTTTGATGAAAGCTGAAGGCACTGTGTTCATGAAAAGTTGAGGTTCTCCATGTCCTGTCCTAAGGTACCCTGTCCTGTGTACTGAGGAATGGAGGTCCTTTCTGTCCTCAGATGCTCACTGCTCTGTCATGGGGGCAGCTAGGGTCCTGAGCAAATGAGGACTGTTGGTTCTCCCTGACCTATGCCCTGCTGCTCTATGTTGTGTCTTGGTGACATCTGAGGGCCATGTGCTCATGAGGAATAGAGGAGTGCCTTGTTCTCAGTGGTTCTGTACTCTGTCCTGGGGATAGCTGAGGGCCCTGTGTTCATGAGGTGGTGACTTGCTATTTCAGTCAGCTTTTAGAGCCCTGTGACTAAAGGACACAACTGTCACAACTGAAGAGAAGGAAATGTTTGAGTGCTCATGGTTTCAGAGATCTCCATCCTTGGAAGTACAGTACAATCCCTGTGGGCTCCAGGTGAGGCTCAACATCATGGCAGAGGAGTGTAGGAGAGGGTAGCAGCTCATGTGATAATCCAAAATCATAAAAAGACTCCCCTGCCCAGATATAAATACGTACCCCAAAGTCTTGCCCCAATATACACCACCTCCAGTCACATCCTACCACTTCAGTTACCACTCAGTTAACCTCTATCTGAAGATTAATTCACTCTTTGGTTAAGATTCTTACAATCCAATCATTACTTCTCTGATTCTTCTTGCCTTGTTTTTCAGGAGAGATACCATATCTAAACTACAACATTCCCTGTCCTCAGTTGTCTATGCTCTCTACTGCACCCTGTTGACAACTGAGAACTCTAGGTTCATGGGGAACAAAGGTGCTCCCTGTCTTCTCCTCAGCTACTCTGTGCTCTGTCATGCTGACAGCTGAAGTTCCCATACTAATAAGGAGTGGTGGTCTCCCCATCCTGTCCTAAGCTATTCTGTGCTGTGTCCGTGTGATGACAGAGCCCCAAAACTCAAAATGAAGGTTGCTCCCTGTCCTCAGCTGCTCTGTGTTCTGTCCTGGAGACAGCTGAGGGCCTGTGCTCATGAAGAATGGAGGTGCTCCCTCTCCTCAATTGCTGTGTGCTCTCTCCTGGTGACAGCCGAGGGCCCTGTCCTCATAAGGAATGGAGGTGCTCCCTTTCATCAAGTGCTCTGTGATTTGTCTGGTGAGAGCTATGGGCCCTGTGCTCATGATGAATAGAGGTCCTGCACATCTTATCCTCAGCTACTCTACCCTATATTCTGGTGACAGCTGAAGGCCCTGTGCTTATGTGGAAAGAAGATGCAGACTGTCCTTATCTACTCCATGGCATATCCTGACGACAGCCTAGGGCCCTGTACTCATGAGTAATGGAATGTTCCTTGTCTTCAGCTGCTCTGTAGTGTGTACTGTTGATAGCTTAGGGCCCTGAGCTCTTGTGGAATGGAGGTCCTTCTTCTTCTATCCTCAGCAACTATGTGCTGTGCCTGATGATAGCTGTTGGTACTGTGCTTATGTGGACTGGAGGTACTGCTCCCTGTTTTCAGCTGCTTTGTGCTGTGACCCTGTGATAGGTGAGTGCTTGGTATTCCTGAGGAAGGGAGGTGATCCTTGTCCTCAGCCACTCCATGCTCTATCCCTGTGATAGCTGAGGGTCCTGTTCTCATGAGTAATACAGGTATGCCCAATAATCAACTGTTCTGTGGTGAGTTCTGGTGACAGCAGAGGGCCCTGTCTTCTTGAAAATTTGAGGTGCTTGCTTCCTCAGCTGCTCTGGGCTGTGCCCCAATGGCAGCCTAGCATACTGAGCTCATGAGAAATGGAGGTGATCCCTGTCTTCAGCTGATTTGTTCTCTGTCCTAGTGACCAATGAGGGCCCTATTCTCTAGATGAATGGAGGTGCTCCCAGAACTCAGCTGATTTGTCCTCTGTCCAAATGAAAAATTTCACAATTAAAGAATAAAATGAGGGAAATTAGGCAGGTGGCAACATTGTGGTGCATAAAACCAATTTCAAAAAGTATTTTGTATTGTAGAAGTGCTTCAAGATCAGATTTTGGTGGTCAATAACTCCCATAAGATCTTTAGTTTTTTGTTAAAATTTTCTGTATTCTAAATTTAGGTTTCACTCACATCAAGATAATATATAGTATTTTGACACTTTAGCAGAGATTTATTGTGTTTTATTCTCTGTGGATGAGGAGCACTATTTATTTCAAGAGACGTCATTCAGGGCTGCCATTACAATATTGTACTAGAATGACTTTAGGTGATTTGGTAGTATGCTGTGGAATAAAGAAAGCCTTGCCTCATACATCATGAATCAGAAAAGCAAAATCAGCCTACATGTAAGCTGCTGTCCATTGCATGCAACAAGAAAGAGCCATGTACTTGCAGTCATTCATGTCCTTTGCAAGTTTAATTACAGTCAGTAATTATGCTAACTGAATTATCTCTCAATTTCTTCTTATTGTTTGATATATTATTTGGAAGCTAATGGATATAAGGATATTTTTGAAGAGAAGATTAACAATCAGCAATATTTGACTGCATGCTCACTAAACTTGGCTTTTCCTTTCCAACCCTATTTGTACTTAGTGTCCCACCGAAAAGTGCTTCGCTCTTCCCTTTTATAATATTGAGCTTTGCAAATTTGAACAATTGCTCTTTTGCAGTTTGATAAATGTGTCAAGATGATATTATGCACTACAAGACTGTGCTCCTAAAACATCACTATCAGGTACTTGTTACATTCATCACTCTTATTTTCCAGGAGAAACATGTGCCCGTGACACTGACCTACAGTCTGCAACCTCCATGAGCTGCTAAAAGGATCCTGGGCAATGAGACAGAGGACCTTGTGTCTAAGAGGGGGCTGACCCTGCAGTCATTGTCCTTCCAAGGGTCTCTGTTCTCTCCAGGTCCCTATAGGCCTGAGGTACATCTCATGGCCTGCACCTCCCAAGGCAAGGGCAACCTTCAGAGTTTCTTCTCACTCAGGAGAATAGGAGTCACTAGGGGAGCTGGAGGAGCCCAACCTGACCCAAGGCACTACCCTCCCTATGTACCCTGTCAATCTCTCATGAACTCCACCTCATGAGAGGGAGTGCAACCACCATTCCCCTAGAGTCAGGAGCCACTGGGCCACAACCAAACCGTTTCCTGCCCCACAGAGCACTGCCACATGGGAGCTTTCCTGGCTTCTGGTGGGTGAAGCCTGCTGAAGAGGGGCATCAGAGGTAGCCCTCACTCCACAACACCGCCCTCCCCAGGGATGCTATAAGCAGAGACTACCCCTAGACAGAGAGCCTGACTGTTTCCTGAGACAGCTTAAGCATTCCGATGTGGATACTGGAGACAGGGTCAAACCCTGGTAATCCAGCAAGACTCAAGATGATTTTGGGGAGTTTAGGGAAGTCCCTGCTACATTTCTTGTGTAACACCCTCTCTCTTAGCCACCACACTCCCTGGGCCCACTATGTGTAGGCACTGGAGAAGGAAAGAGGCAGCTGAGCAAGAGGACCCAGGAGTCTACTGTCTGCACTCTCTGTGATTGTCCTAGAGGTTTATGCAGGGACAAGGGAACCATTAGTTGCCATGGGTGCTGAATACAGGAGAGGTGCAGGTCTGGGCCTAACAGCCTGTTGAGGTTTTCCCTAGTCTGGGAAAAGTCTCCCCACAAAGCACTCACATCCCACCGGGAGATCTCCATTCTCCAAAGAACCTAAACAGGGTTAGGTTTGGTTCCTAGTGGGATCGGAGGGCACATGAGAATATTGTTTTCTTAGGCATTTTTCCTCCTTTAAAAATGTATTCATGTCCTTTTAGTTTTCCATGGATACAGTACACTGCTTTCATTACATAGTCATTATTTTATTATTATTTTTTATTGGTGAAACATCAATGGCAATCCAGTGACTGACAGGTGCTAGGCCAGCATCCACACCTTAGCTCCAAGGCCAGCTGTGCTCTACGCTTCTGGTCCTTCACCACACACACACACTTCTTTGGGGCATCTTCAGAGCATTTCTGTCACTGGCATCTCCACACCCCCTGACTGGGGGAGTGGCAGTCACCCTGACCTCAGGCCATTCACATAGGCTGCTGACCTGTGGGGAAGGGGTGCTACACTGCTGCCAATGCCCTGCCTAGGGCTTCTGTCCTCTCAATGTCCATACAGGCCTTGGGCACACCTCACAGACCCCACCTCTCACTGATGAGGGCAACCTATAAAGGCAAGGCTCACCCCAGGGAGATTAGGACTCAAAAGTGTAGCGCATTCCAGCCCAGGACGTCACCCTCCCTGTGTACCCTGTCCATCCCTCATCTACTCCACTGTCTGGGTGTGAGAGTAACAGCCATTCCTCAGAAGTCATGGGTCATTGGGGCATGCCCCCACCATTTCTGTCCCTACAGACCACTACCATGCCACACATGGTGCCCATGAACACTCTCCAGGCTTCTGGTGGGTGAAGCCAGGTGGAGAAGCGCATCCAAGGCAGCCCTCATCCCAAAACACAGCCCTCCCTGGGATCCACATGAGCAGAGACTGCCCCTAGAAACCCCTGTCTCCTGTGATACCTTGGCCTTCCAACCTGAAAACTGAGGACAGCATCAAACCCCAGTGATCCAGCAAGCCTTGGGGTAAGATGGGTTTGGTCAAGTTAAGGAGGACCCTCTTCCATTTAGCTGTGTCCCTCACTCTCAGTTACCACACTGCCTGGGCCCACAACTCTGGGCAAGGATGCTGGAGCAGGCAAGATACAGCTGTGAAAAAGGACCCTGGGAAACACTGTGGGCTCCCTCTCAGACCATCCCAGAGAAACATGCAGAGAGGAGGGGACTTTCACTTGCCACTAGGTACTGGATTCAAGACAGATACACACTGGGGGCTGAACAGCCCCTAGAAGCCTTCCCTGGAACTCAAGCTGTCTCCTCTCAAAGCACTAAAATCCCAGGAGACCTTGGTACAACATGGAAGTTAAGTAGGGTCAGCACTGGTTCTCTGTCAAAGCGAGATCATTTGAAAATATGGGTGCCAAAGGTACTTTTTCTTTATCTTCTTTTTTTTTTTTTACCTTTTATGAATTTATTTATAGCAAAGATAAGGATACAAAAGTCTTCCATATATAATTACTAAAGGAGTCCCTCATTTCTGGGACTGTAGCACATGGCTACCCAGGCTGCACACATTAGAACTATGGTGCCCCTAGGCAGGAGGATGTGGCAGCCTGCTTGTGTCCTCTGGCTCAGGACCTAATTCACAAGATTTCCATTCTAAGAATCGACCTATAAATCAACATTATTTTCAAAAGACTGCAAAGACAGACTACTATGTTACTTGAAATCGAAAAGATGATGACATCTAATTTTAGTTTTTCCCCTGGTTTAGTCAGAACAGACATCAAATTTGAGAGTGTCATAATGTCTAAGTTCACCTAAACATTTCTCACTAAATCAAAATTTTGAAATATTTATTTATAAAATTAATAGCTATTGTGGAAATTAAGCAGTTCACTGAATATTTTTTCACACACATTTTCATTTAATTAGTGCTAAAAGTAAGATGCTCATAATTTCTCCAGTATCAATCAGAACATAAAACTAACTTAAAATAGTAAGATGCAGGTTCTAGTACAAATTTTCTAGTTAGTCATGTCACCCTGGACAAGTCATTTTAGATCTCTGCCTTCACCCACATCAAGCAAGGGTAATCTTATCTTAACCTGACCCCTAAATAAGCAGACATAAGATTATGTGGTAACATTTTGCTAAAATCACTAATTACAAGGTAACAAATGTAAGATTTTTATTATTTCCAGGTATTTTCTAATATTTGATTGACATTTCTATAATTTAACCAAAGCAAAAGTTGCATGTTTAATATATAAAATTCAATAGTTACACAAGGTGAAGTAAAACAGTAAAGCTAGTTATAATAATAAATCCATTCAGCCATGTACTCATTAAATTATATTAAGAATTATAAAAATAGGTATATTTTTATGAAAATATTTCTTCTTATCATAGTTTAGGAATTCTTGCCAATGTCAATAGATTGTCTGGCATCAGACACAACCTTAGGTACTCGAACAGTATATTATCCATAGATTTCATCCAATAGATTTGGTAGCACCACCGTGATCGTTCTGAGTCCATCAGCCAGATCAAGCATGTCCTTCTCCTCATCAGTAACTGTGTCTAACTTCTCATATATATGATCTTCAAAGATGAGGCCACAGGCAGAGCAAGCCAGGGTTGCCTCACAGGCACCAAAACCATCAATATTTAGATTATTTTCAACCACAGCATCTAGCAGAGAGCCACCAACTTTTCCTTTGGTTGTTAATGTTACACCATCTCTGTTTACAAAGTGGATTGTTACCTTATCTTCTGAGCTGCTCCGGATCGACAAAAGCTCAGAGACTGGCTTGCCCATGCACCACTGCCCAGACCCCGGGTTCCCAAGCAGGCTGCTGGCTCCCGCATGGGGTCCAGTGAGGAGCAGCGGGCGGCGAGTCAGGCCACCCAGGGCAGCGGAGGCGAAACACATGAGCCGGCCACTCCCGCGGCAGCCATGGCCTATGGTCGCTAGCTGCTGGATGGACGCAGGCTGCTCCAGCGGCGCGGAGGCGGAGGCTTGGAGCCGGGCATAATGACATCCGAGGCCTGCGTTGAGGTACAGGACTTCCCAGCTCTCCTGCTTTGATTGGCTGCATGCCAAGTACTCCGCGCTACTTCCTCCTGACCTATAAGGCCATAGTCCTACTCTTCCTTCATTAGAAATCTATTTATTCCTTTTAGTGGTCCATGGACACAGTACATAGTGCTAATTAAGTAATCGACACTTTTAAAAATTTACTTCTTAGGCAGATGTTACAAAAACCAGTGACTGACAGGTGCTAGGCCAGCACTCCACTGCTGAGCTCCAGGGAAAGCTGTGCTCTAGGCTCTTGGGTCTTCACCATACACACACTTCCTTGGGGTAACCCCCAGAGCCATTTGCTCTACCTCCACCCCAATACCCCAGACTTGAGAAGTGGCAGTCACCATGATCTCCACAGACAATTCACATATGCTAATGGTCTTTAGGGGAGGGGCAATACCCTACAAACATTGTCTTGCCAAGGGTTTCTGTCCTCTCCTGGTCCCTACAGGCCTGGGGCACACCTCACAGACCCCACCTCCCACTGCCAAGGGCAAAGTGCTGAGGCTATGCTATCCCCAGGGTGGTTAGGAGTCTCTAAGGCAGCTGGAGGAGCCCACCCTTGCCCAGGGCACCACCCTCACTGTGTACACTGTCAATGCCTCACCCACTCCACTACTTGGGAATGAGCGAACTGTCATTCCCCAGGAGTCAAGTGCAACTGGGGTCATGCCCCTACCACTTCTGGCCCCAAAGACCACTGCCATACCACACAGGGTGCCTTGTGGTGCTCTGTAGGCTTCTGGTGTGTGAAGCCTGCTGAAGAGGGTCAGCAGAGGTGACCCCCCATCCCACAACAAGGCCCTACCTTGGGTAAAAATGCACAGAGACTGCCCCTAGACAGAGAGCATGACTGTGTCCCAGGACAGCACAGAACTTCCAACTTGGATACTGAGGACAGGGTCAAACCCTAGTCATCCAGCAAGCCTCAAAGTGAGAAGGGTTTGGGCAGGTTACAGAGGCCTCTGCTCCATTTCACTGTGTCCTGCCTTCTTTCTTCGTGATCACACTACCTTGGACCATTACTGGTGGGCCCTGGATCAGGCAAGTGACAGCTGAACCAATAGACCCAGGGGATGACTGTGGGCTTATCCAAGAGGAGCATGCAGGGATAAGGGGACTTTCAGTTGCCATGGACACTGAATGCAAGAGAAGTGCAGGCTGGACCCTAGCAGCCTTTTGAGGCATTCCTTGGTGCCCAAATAATCTCTTCACAAAGCACTCACATTCCAGGAGATCTCAATTCCCCTCAGAAACTAAGCAGGGTCAGTCCTGGTTTCAAGTGGGATGGGATAGCATGAGAATATATGGGTGCCCTAGGCATTCTTCCTTCTTCAGTAATGTGTTCATGTCCTTTTAGTTTTCCATGGATACGTACATTGCTTTAACTAAGTGGTCAGTTGTTTTCTTAACTTATTTGTATGTGAAGCTGGGAAGAAAACCTGGAGACTGACAGGCGCTAGGCCAGCACTCCACCAATAAGCTCCAAGGCTAGTTGTGCTATAGGCTCTTGGGCCTTTATCACAGAAACACATTCTTCTTTGGGACACCTCCAGAGCCATTTCTGTGACCTGAATCCCCAAACAGTGTGACTGCAGGAGTGGCACTCACCCTGACCTCCTCAGGCCATTCACATAGGCCTGTGAGGGGAGGGGCGCTACCCTGCCACCATTGCCCTGCCTAGGGTTTTGGCCCTCTCAATAGTCGTAGAAGCCTTGGGCACACCTCAAGGATTCTATCTACCCTCCCCTTGCTCAGGGCAATGTGCGAACGCCAGGCTCTCCTCAGGAGGTTAGAACTCATCAAAGGAGCACACTCCAACCAAGGACATCACCCTCATCATCCCTATGTACTCTGTGCATCCCTCACACTCTCCACTGCCTGGGGGTGAGTGCAACTGCCATTCCCCAGTAGTCAAGGGCCACTAGCGCCATGCCTCTCCTGCATTTGTTGCCCCACAGACCACTATTATGCCACACAGGGTGCCCCATGGATGCCCTTCATGGGCCATGGTGGGTGAAGCTAGGTAGAGAGGGGTATCTGAGGCAGTCCTCAGTCCTCATCCCAAAACACAGCCCTCTCCAGCATTGCCATGAGCAGAGACTGCCCCCAGACAGAGAGCTGAACTCTCCCAGGATACCTTGGACCTTCCAACCTGAATGTTCAAACCCTAGTGATGCTGCAAGCCTCAGGATGAGAAGGGTTTGGGCAGGTTGGGGAGGCCCTTGCTTCATTTCACTTTTTTCTGCAACCCCTCTTATCCGTCACACTTCCTGAGCCCACCCCACTTGGGCACTGAAGCAGGCAAGAGAAAGCTGAGAAGAAGGACCCAGGAATATCTATCTGCTCCCTCTCTGCATGCCCCAGAGGAGCAGGGAGGGACAAGGGGAATTTTATTTGCCACTGCACTATGGGTGCAGGAGAGGTGTAGACCACAGCTGAGCATCCCCTTAAGACCTTCCCTGGCAGCTGAGCAGTCTCTCCCCAAAGCACTAAAATACCATGGATCTCAGTTCATTCCTGAGGCTAAGCAGGGTCAGGCCTGGTTCCCTGTGGGACGGGGTGACCAAAGGAAAATATGAGTGCCCTAGGTACTCTTTGTTCTTTAGAATTGTATTTGTGTTCCTTTATTTGTTCGTGGACACAGCACATTACTTTCATTAATTAGTCATTCCTTTATTTATTTAATTATATGTGAAGCTAGGAAGTGAATCTAGTGGCTGACAGGTGCTAGACCAGCACTCCATCACTGAGCTCCAAGACCAGTTGTGCTCTAGGGTCTTGGAAATTCATCACACATATACCCTTCTTTGGGACTCCTCCAGGGCTATATATGTTACCTATGCTCCCACACCCCTGGGGCTCAAGGTGTGGCCATCACCCTGACCTATTCAGGCCATTTGCTTATGCTCCTGGCCTTTGGGGAGATGGGAACTACCTTGCAATTCATCGTCCTGCAAATTGTGCCTGTCTTCTCTGGTCCCTACAGGCCTGAGTCTCACCTCACAGTCCCCACCTCCGACTGCCAAGGGCAACCTGCAGAGATCTGGCTCTCTCCAGGGAGGTTAGGGCTTTCCAGTGGCCCAGGGCACCACTCTCCCTCTGTACCCTGTCTGCCCCTCACCCACTCCCCCTCCTGGGAGTGCTTGTAACTGCCAATACCCAGTAGTCAGATGCACAGGTCACAAACCCACAGATTCCTGCCCCACAGAGCACAGCCTGGCCCATAGGGTTCCCTGTGGGTACTCTGCAGGCTTCTGGTGTGTGAAGCCTGCTAAGGAGGAACATCTGGAGGTAGCCCTTATCCCACAACACAGCACTCCCCTGTGTCACAGTGAGCTGAGACTACCTCTAGACAGAGAGCATGACTGTCTCCTGGGACAGCTTGGATCTTCCAACTGGGATACTGGGGACAAGGTCAAACCTCAGTGACCCAGCAAGCCTCAGGTTGAGTTGGGTTTGGGCAGGTTAGGGAGTGTTTTGCTCCATTTCACTGTGTCCACCCTATCTTTCAGTCACCACACTCCCTGGACCTCCTTCATGAGCATACTGGAGGAGGCAAGGGATAACTGAGCCAATAGACCCATGGAATGACTGTAGGCTCCTCCTCTGCTTGTCCCAGAGGAGCTTGCAGGGACAAGAGGACTTTCAGTTGCCACGGTCACATTCAGGAGAGGTTTAGACCAGAGCTTAGCAGGTTATTGAGGCCTTCCCTGGTGCCAAAACTGTCTCAGAAAAACACTCACATCCCATGAGTCTTGGTTTTCCAAGGAAGCTAAGGACAGTCAGGTCTGATTCCAAATGGGATGGATGAGAATAGGAAAATATGGATGCCCATGAATACAGAAATGTATTCATGTTCTTTTAGTTTTCTATGGCTACAGTACATTGCTTTAATTTAGTAGTCAGTTATTTTCTTAAGTTATTTATATGTGATGCTGTGAAGGCAACCCAGTGACTGATTGTTGCTAGGCCAGCACTCGACCCCTTTGCTCCAGACTAGCCATGCTCTAGGCTCTTGGGCCTTCAACACACACACACACACACACACACACACACACACACACTTCTTTTGGGCACCTCCAGACCCTTTTCTGCAACCAGCACCACCACACCCCATGGCTGCAAGAGTGGCATTCATCCTGACCTCCTCAGATCATTCACATATTCTGCTGGCCTGCTTGGGGAGGAGTGCTACCCTGCCACCATTGCCCTGCCTAGGATTACTCTTTGGGTCCTTATAGGACTACGACACACCTCACTACTACTAGCTTCCACTACAGAGGGCAACCTGCAGGGGCCAGGCTCTCTCCAGGTAGGTTAGGAGCCCACCCAGGCACAGAGCACAACCCTCTCTGTGTACCCTGTCCTTCCCTCACCCACCCTACCACCTGGGGTTGAGTACAACCACCATTCCCCAGGAGTCGAGTGCCACAAGGTCCATGCCCCAACCAACTCCTGCCCCATGGAGCACAGCCTGGCCACACACACATGCCCTGTGGGAACCCTCCAGTTTCTGGTGGTGAAGCCAGTTAGAAAGGGGTATATGGAGCTGTCCCTCATCCCCCAACACAGCCCTCCCCAGTGTCACCACGATCAGAGACTTCACCCAGATAGTTAACACGAGTGTTTTCCCGGATACTGTCTAACCTGGATACTGGGGACAGGGTCAAACCTCAGTGGTCTAACAAGCCTCAGGGTGTGATGGGTGTTTGCTTCATTTCACTGTGTCCTGCCTTCTCTCTTAGCCACCACACTGCTGTGGCCCACAACACATTGGTGCTGGAGCAGGCAAGAGGCAACCAAGAAACAGGAACCAGTGGATGACTGCACTCTCTCTGCTTGCCCCAGAGGAGCATGCAGAGACAAGGAAACTTTCAGTTGACATGGACACTGAATACAGATAGCCCAGCAGCCTCCAGAGTACTTCTCTGGTGCTTAAGCCATCTCCCCACATAGCCCTCACGTCCCATGGGATATCGGCACCCCTTCACCAAGCTAAGCAGGGTCAGGCCTGGTTCTGAGTGGGATGGGAGACCACAGGAAAATATTGTTGCCCTAGGCATTCTTCCTTCCTTAGAAATGCATTTATGTCCTTTTAGATTTTTATGGACACAGTACATTGTTTTAATTATTTAGGAAATTATTTTTTAAATTTATATGTGATGGAATGGAATCCCAGTGACTCACGGGTGCAAGGCCAGTACTCCACCACTTAGCCTCAAAGCCAGTTATTCTCTAGGCCCTTCACCACACATACACACACACACACACACACACACACACACACCTTTGGGACACTACCACAGTCATTTCTGTGAATGGCACCACCACGCTCTGTGGCTTTATTATTTATTAATTTATTATTTTTCCCCTGATTTTATCTGTTATTCAATCCTAATACAGATGTGTATGTTTTAATCTCCAGGCATTTAATAATTTGTTTTCTTTTAAAAGACTCATCTTTATTCACTTTATTTATGTTTAACAATTCTAACATATTTACTTCCATCTTTGATAAAAAAATTAAAAATACATAAGTACTGACTGACTCCTCTGTATGTACAGCTATAGAGAATTATTGTTCCTCCTTTGCATACAAAAATATTTAAAATTTTCTTTGTTGATCAAAAATTGCTGTGAACTCAAGCATTTATTCACACTGTACATCAGACCAAGAAACCTGTACCAGAAACTTTTGGCACCTGTCACTAAGAACTGCACACACTCAAAAAACTTTCCTGGCATTGTCAGTCCAGGCAAAACTCAGTGTCTTAGTTTGGAGAAACAGGGTGTAGCTCTTCTCTGCACTCCACATGCTCTGTTTTTTTTTTTATCTTGGCATTAGTTTCTCATTTCATTCTTTTATGATCTGATTGGATGCAAGAAATTATGTCTATTTGTTGTTTTGTAGTGAATTGCCTTGTACCTGAAAATATGATACACTATTTTATGGGGATTTTGGAGACTGAACTCAGGAGCACTTGACCATTGAAATGCATCACCCGCCCTATTTTATATTTTATCTAGAGATAGGGTCTCACTGCATTTCTTAGTGCCTCTCTTTTGCTAAGGTTGGCTTTGAATTCAAGATCCTCCTCTTTCAGCCTCCTGAGCTGCTGGAATTACAGGAGTCACCACCAGGCCAGCACTGTGAACAATTTTAACAAATGTTCATTGTATCAGGGAGAAGCAAATAAATTTATTTTTGATGGATCAAATAGTCCATAGATGTCTATTAGGTTCATTGATTAATAGTATTTATTTATTTCTATAGAGGTTGGGGTGGCAGCCACTTGTTTCTTGGGTGGGCATGGTACACAAAAGTCTTCCCAGACCTCAGTAGTGTGATGAGCCTGACATATGGTCCTTGCAAGGCCTTTCATCTGCCACCAAAATTGTCTTCCATCTGTGGCTTCCTCCAATAGTCACCTCCTCAAACACCTACCAACTCCACACCACTTTATGGCATTCTTATTTTGTTAAAAACAATTGACACAGGTGTTTGGGATGTGGTTTTGTGTTAGAGTACTTCCCTAGCATGTATGAGAACCTCAGTATGATGTTCATCTCTTCAAAAATTGACTCTTGTCAATAAAGAAGCTCATCAAGGGATATTGGGGGATCAGGGAGCCTGGATAGAACAGGCAGGGTTTGCAGGTCCTGACCTCAAAACCCCCAAAAGCAGAGAATCCCTGAGTGCCTCCATGTATCTGTTCACTCATTTCACAGATTTGAGTGAGTCCTCCTGGAGGCCAAAGTGTGAGTGAGCTATTTAGGTTAGAACAATGTGCAAGACAACGTAACTGACCTCCTTCATTTCAGGGAATATTTAGGGATAAAACAAATTAAGTAAAATAGAAACAGTGATGGAGTGTTTGTAAAGGACATGAACTAGTTGTCAAGAGTTCAGGGGTCCAAGACTGGCTTGCTTCTGAGTGAGGCATCATTAACCTGTACTGGGCAGGAAGAGTGGATCCAAAACTGTAAGGAGCAAGATGGTAACAGAGGCATTGGAGCAGGTGCAGGGATATGAAATGAAGCCATATGGCTTGAGGTGATGGAATCAGGTGAAGGGAGGGTACAAAAGAATTAGGGAGATCAGGGACTGGTCATGGGGCCTGTGGTCCATGGCAAGTATTTGGGGCCTTTATTCTAAGAGGAATAGAAGTTGATCTATGCCTGAAGCAGCAGGGTGTCATGGGTTGTCACCTGGTACAAACTTTCTTCATAGAACTGATTTTGTTTTAACCCAACTGTTATGTTGTGCTTCCAATTTCATTATCTCAAATTTTGTGGGGTCATTTGTCAAAGGCTCATTGTGTTCCTTGTGTGGTATAATGTTTCTCAGATTCTTCATGACCCTTTTAAGTTGAAAAGATGTTTGTACATTTGAAGAAGTCACTTCTTCCAAACTTAGGGACTTAATTCAGTATGGGAAGACTTTAGCCTACAGAGCAGTATGGGGAGGATATACTGTCCTGGTTGCAGCACCAGTCTAGTGGCATAAGACATCAATTTTGTGATCTGAGGTTAAAGGAAGTATTGTTTCTCATTTAGCTGACAAAACTGATAGTGACATGAGCAACTTCATGTTCTTTGGTGGCTAGAGCTGTGGGAAATCTAGAGATGCTATGAGGACTAGTTGGGTCTTCAATAGTGTCTCTAGGTTTATCCAGATGCTACTGAAAAAGATGAGAGAAGTGTGGGGCAGGCAGTGTGCACACTTGGGTGCTGTGTTAGCTGCAGGCATGTGCATTGTAGAGAGGAGTACCTGTGGGCAGAGAAGTGATAAGTAATAGCTAGGATCAAGGGCAGAAGCCAAGTCTGGTGAAAAATGCTTATCAGGTTGGACCTACTTTGTTCATGCACAGGGGGTGTAAGATTTAGATCTGATTGTAGACACAGTTGTGGCATTGTGGAAGAGATAGAGTCCAGAAGCAGGACTGTGCCTGGCTGCATGAATATCTGCCGCTCTGGGGCCTATTCATGAATGCATGAAACTACAAACATTAGCTATAAGTTTAAGTATGGTAGCAGAGGCATAACAAGATATTGAGACTGACTGTAAAAATGCATATTTGGTGAGTGGAGTTGAAGAGAAAGAAACTTGTGTGTGGTGGCAGAGACCAGCTATCTTCAGGCAAACCTGCATGGTGGTGGGGACTGCTAATGCGACTCTGAGTACTGTGTATATGTTCATGTCAGCATGAAATAGAGATGGTGACATATGTGTACATGACTGCAGAGACTAGCTTCAGATGTTAGCCATGGTAGCAGTGGCTTGTGACAGGTGTTGGAATGGTGTGCATGCACAGCTGTCAGCCCAGCATTTGGCAGGGTGCATAGACCTGACTGCAGGGGTCAGTCAAAGGTGTGAATCCAGCCCATGGCATCATAGCTGCACTATGGACTGCAGCCCATAATGTTCTCATGTACAATGAAAGGCTCTTTGTGGACCTTGGTTCTAAGTGTGTGGCAACTGTAGCTGAGGTAACACTGGGATCTAGAGGTGGTGGTCTAGGCACTTGGAAATTGTGAAGGCAAACACCTATGGGGGTTTGTAGTGGGGAAAGATTCAGGGTGCCACTGTGGCAATTGGTTTCTTCCATGGCAAAAGCTACTGGAGTCTGGAGCAAGCACCTGAGGCATGTAATGGCAAACTTTGAGACCACCTCAAAAGTGAAGCCTGGGGTTTTCTACAGAAGGAGACAGTGCAGACAGTGGTGGGAGTTCTGGGCAGAGTAGCCACTGGGGACCATGGTGTCTCCCACTGCAAGGTGATCTGTGTGTAGCACCGTTGCTTCTTTGTTCCAAGTCATCTCCAGATAGCTTGTCTATTCTTGCTTACTCAGCAATCTGGTGGGGAGAAACTGGATCTAGACATTTGGGAAGAAAACCTGAAAGTTACACTACTATCCTTTTGCTTATTAGGGAAACTGGTGAAGTGCTTACTCCTTCCTTGTGTTGAAAGAGCCGTACTGGGTAACTGGATGATGCAGGGAAAGTGACACTACTTGCTTTTGACGCAGTTATTTTGCTGTTTTCTTCTAATCTGTTGCTGCATATTAAGTGCATTCCTGAGATTTTTTTGTTGTTGTTAGTGTCCTAAGTCTAGGAACTCCCTTTCTGCCATATTAATAAATAAAGTAGGAAGAAGAGTAAATTATTTGTTTCCTGCTATTGACGGTCCCATTCCTGCAATTGTTGTCAGGCAGCCTGTGCCATGACAGGATGAGTACTGTCAACCCTGGTCTCACAGGGTCTCATCTATTGTTCAGAAACAAGGCTCTGTGGCCTCCCTAGGAACCTGACACTGAACTTGCTAGTCATTCCTGCCTAGGCCGAGTTTCACACACATTTTTCCTTTCCCTGATCCAGGGCATGAAGTCAAGGTAATCACAAGCCACAGCTAATCACGTAGCCCGCCCCTGACTCACGGAAGCACACCCAAGCTGAGGGCCAACTGGTTGCGGTTTCCTCAAGCATGGAAGAGGCGACGGAGCAGTGGAGAAGGATGCACCTTCATGTTCCCGAGGTCCTTCGTGTGCTGCAGACTGCCTGGACTGCCGCCACTTCAGCTCATGCATCTTTGTGCCTTCCTGGTAGGCAGACCTGCTGTCTTCACCTCTGTTCTGTATACAGTGATGACACTGAGGTTTCCCACTGTGGCCCCTGGGCCTGCACCACAGCTCTCCAAGTGGTCCTCAGTGTTGGCTTCCCTTGCAGTTCCAGCTAGGAACTGAGCGGAGAACTCCAGGTAGGGAAGGCTGCAGTGCGCAGGGTGTGCATGTAGGGGGAATTAGGCCATGAACCGAGAGATGTTAGGGAATCAGGAGGTGGGTGGGGTAGTGAAGCATACCCAACACTTCCACCTACTACTGGGCAGAAGAGCCAGATGCCCACCACAGTGCAGGGGGTGAAGCTTCCAGGAGTCAATCATCAACTGCCAGGTAGAATCTGTCGCGTGAGGGTGTTTGTCAGTGTGACTTAGCAACAACTGTTTTGCCCTTGACAGATAGCTAATCATGGAGCTACGCAAAGATTTTTGACCGATGTCTCCAGGATGTTCTCCACCTGGAGAAAGTTTCTTTATTACGATCTTGGGAGGAGACACTGTTGGAAAAATACACCAGGCTGCTAAAAGTGGTGAAATGTGGAGGCTTAAAAAAAATTTTTTTTTTTGAGTCAGGGATGTCACGTTGATGATAAAGATCAAAAAAATAGGTAATAGGTTCTGATACATCAGGGTCTGAGGGGCAGGCAACCAAGTGGGGAAATCTGGGCTGATGGAACAGAAACCTGCACTATCCAGGCTGTACCAGTGGGAACAGAGTGGGAGGGAGGCCAGTTTTCCTTTTACCAGGATGTTTGACTTTAATACCCCAAGGAGTCCTATAGTACATTTCATCTGTTGTTGTAGATATTACTACACATACATTTCTTACATATGTATATTTTATTTCATATATTCAATTATAGGTTAATTTAGTTTTGTTTATATACTTTTGAAAATAGAAGAGAGCAAGTATAAACGATTGTTATTCCTGCAAAAGTATTGCTTTACTTCATAAAATGTTTACTTTAAAATACTGAACTTCCCAACTATACTTATCTATTATTTAATTGTATTCAGTTATACTCATGAACCGAATACCTATTGTTGTGCTCATAAAATGCATAGCTCTTATGTAGTTGACATATTCTGCTATTTCTTATAATTCTTCCTTGAAAACTTAGTTTACCTGACCAGTTAATTAAAACTAAAATGATGGGACTCAATTTCGAATGAAACAGTTCCTTCTCCTTTTCAATCAGAAGGATTTTTAGAGGTAGGAAATTGTAAACTTCCCTTTTGAAAAGTTAAGACAGTATTAAATACTGAACATTTGAAATACCTGATTTACATATATCCTACATAGTTAAATACTGAATGAATTTAACCATACTAATTCATTTGATACCTTCTTTAACTTGAAAAAATAAGAAAAGCAAGGATTACTTTGCTTTCCCTTTGTTTTTTTGCTGTTATTATTAAGCCTACATTACTTATAGTACTTTTAAGAACTGAAATGAATTTAAATGCCATCCATATGACTAGAACTGCCATAAATCTATTGTCTGTCTTACATTTCACTTAAGGTAAGGCACCATGGATTATGATGGTCCTTTATTTTGTGTATGAAGAAAAAGTTAAATGCTGCTGATTACAGTTGTAATGCAGCTTGAATTATTAGTGGAATTACAGTGTTGGTGATGTTAAAATGATAGTAAAAATGCATCTAAGACTCATTGAAATACATAGTTTTTAAAAGATATCTGTAAAGTCACTATAATATTATATTATTAATTGAAATACTCTTTGTTGATTAGTAGTAATAGTAATAATCACAATGGCTATCCATCATTGAACAGTTGCTTGTGCTGAAAACTTTTCAGGTATTTTGCCTAGATTCTTAATTAAGCATCACAGTAGTATCCTAGGAGATAATTACTCATTTTAATTCTGACTTTATTGGTGAGGAAACTGAGGGTTAGGAAGGCTGTGGGACAAGTAATAGGTCACAAAGTTTAAAGTAGAATTCAAACCAAATATGAAGTAAATTCCCAGGTCATGTTCTTTCTAGGCAAATGGGCTGCTCTCTTCTGGGGATGTGGTTCCATGGTAGAGCTTCCACCTCTCATGACTGGGTTCCATGCCCAGCACCATAGAAATAAAACACATAAATATAAGTAAAACCAATGGGACCAGGCACACTGGAACAAGCCCTCAATTTCAATGAGCTGAGATGTTGAGGCAGGAGCACTGGAAGTTCAGAGCCAAGTTGGGCAACTTATTGAGACCCAGTCTCAAATTTTACAAAATAAAAAAAGGCTTAGGATATGGCTAAGTAATTGAGTGCTTCTGAGTGCTATCCCTAGAAGTATCAGAAACAAGGAATAAAAAAGAAAGAATAAATGGAATAGGCTTATTCATTCACTAATTTAGTAAGTAATAACTGCTAGCAAATATTGTACTTTCTTCAAAAGAAAATAGAGGAATTACATGCTATTTAATGCTTATAATTGCATGAATAGTTGTATATTTCAAAAGGTGCCTTATGAACTAATAAAGTCTCTTATTTGCATAGGACCATTCTGCATTATGCATGTGACTATGGAAGAGCAGCAGTGGTGGTTCTCCTGGTGTAGAGGAGATGCACCATCCACCTCTGTGACAGTCATGGCAACACACCATTGATGAAGGCAGATGTAGCTTAGGGTTTCTGCAGGAAATGAATTTGATTGAAATGCTTAGAAGAAAAACTGACTAATGTCATTCAGATATAACTAATTAGTAAGACTTGTGAAATATTTTTCTTGAATTCCCCAAATTTACAGTCTATTTCTTGTTATAAATCCCACAGGCCCTACAATATCTGGAGGAAGAATGTGAAGTAATACTTTTAGAAAATGGTGCCAATCCCAGTGTTCAGAATCACAAGAGCAAAACTCCTCTGCACTGTGCTATCTTTTGTAAAAACACTTCATTAGCAACAAAACTGTTTTCACTGAATGCAGATATCTAAGGGAAATACATGGTATATATCAATCATCATTATTTCCAAAATATTTGAAATGTTTCTTTAAAATTAACCGTGATATGTATTAACAAATGTTGATTGTAAGCAGGGTTTTCTTGATTAGAATAGTAGCAAATTTTGAAAGTTCTCTTCCTTCTTCTACTACTCTTCCTGTTCCTTATTTTGAAGCTTATGTGTACATTTAGTTTGCTTCCATGAATTGAGGTCCTATTTCAAATTCAGGAGGCTCATGAAGAAATCAGAACTTCATGATTCTCTTAAGGAACCTGATGTGGTCCCCTTTGAGCCATATTACTGTGGGGTGTGATGTGAAGAGCTTGCCTCCCACATGCTGGGAATAAGTGTTCTCCAGTTTGTTGCTGTCAAAATGCAGCATACACTCTGATCACCTATTTTTCTCTATTATTGAGTTTACAACTCATTTTTCAAGTATATTTTGATAAAGATTTCATGGTAGTTTCTATTAATTTACAACAATATGGCCTACATAATGTATCATGAACTCTTTGAAATGGGATTAAATTTTAGATTTAGAAATTGGAACTTTAATGTCTTCTATCTATATACTATAAAATTCATGCTCCCATTGGAATTTTGTAAGCCTCATTTGGTCACACATTGCTAGAAGTGGATAAATTATGGATGAAGCAAGATAAATTATGTATTATTCTTCAACTTTGTTCCTTAAAAATGCAAGTGGTTTAGTCTTATGTGACACTAAAAATAGTTTGTGTAGATCAGCACAATACTTTTTGATACATAAAATTTCTGATTTACATTTTGCCTAAAATCACAAATAAATTTAGGTAGTAATTAAAGGGGAAGCACAGTAAAACATAATTTTAAAAAATAGATTGGCATTATGTTACCAAGTTTATCATTACAAGTGAGAGTACATTTTTAATATTTTATTAGAGATTATAGTGATACGTGGTAGTTGGGTTCATCCCAGGAAAATCATACATGCATAGCATTCCAATTCTTTTCCTGATTCCCTTTTCCATCCTGTCCTACCTCTCCTCCTCCATTATCCTACATCTGTTCTCCTAGATTTCCTTTCACTTGTCTATTTATTTATATTTGTTTGATTTTACTTATACATAAAGGTGCAATTTCCTGTGTCTGTATTTATATGTGCACATAACTTGATTTTTAAAGAATTTATTCTTTATTGCCTCCTTTTTTCCCATTCTGCCTCTCAAACGTCTTCTACACTAATGATCTTCCCAACATCTTTTAATATTCTGTCCATCCCTCCTCTTTTTTATTATTTTACTCTAGTTTACATATATGAGATAAACATTTGACCTTTGAGTTTCTTAGTTTGACTTATTTCATTTAGCATGTTTCTCATTTCCACCCAATTACCAGCAAATGCCTTAATTTATTCTTCTTGATGGCTGAGTAAAACTCCATCATATCTACATGACAATTTCATAATCCTTTCATCTATTGACAGGCATCTGGGTTGATTTCATAATTTAGCTATTGTGAATCATGCTACTAAAAACACTTATGTGGCTGTATTACTCTACTAGGCAAATTTTATTTTAGTCATTTTGGGAAAATACTGACGTGTGGAATAGCTGGTTCATATGGTGGTTCTATTCCTAGTTTTGAGGAATTTCCAAACTGTTTTCCAGAGTGGTTGTACGAGTTTGAAGTCCCACCAGCAAAGTGCAACTATTCCTTTTCCCCCACATCATCACGAGCATGTATTATTGTTTGATTCTTGATCATTGCTATTCTGGTTGGAGTAAGATGGAATGTTAATGTAGTGTTGATTTGCTTTACACTAATTACTAGAGATGTAGAACAGTTTTTCATATACTTGTTTCACATTCGAGTTTCTTTTGAGAAATGTCTATTTAGTTCTTTTGCCCATTTATTGTTTAGGGTATTTTTTTGATAAGTTTTTTGACTTGGTTATTTCTGTTTTGTAATCCTCTGTCAATGGAGTAGCTGGCAAAGATTTTCTCCATTTCTGTAGGAAGAATTAATTTTGTATTGAGCTTTCTAACATCTAAGATAAATATCTTTCATCTTATGATAAGACACAGGGACCAATTAAGATAAAGCAACATAGTTTACTCAAAGTCTATCTCTTTTAATTCAGAGCCCATTATACTTTGTGACACTTTTAGAAGAGGAATGTCTGATATTGCAATGTATCTGGGATTCTGATTCCATAAATAGAAGAGGATCAAGAGAAGTTGTATAACATAGAGGAAACTTCCATGTTATTGGAAAGTTCTCTACATCCCTGCAACTTGAATTCTTCACATGTGAATGTTTGCTTTGAAAAATCAATGCCAAATAGGTGTTAAGCAATGGGAAAGCTATTTCTGTAATACTGGAGATGCAATGCACAGTTTTGTAAAATTTCTCTAACAGAAAAACAAGGAATCTTTCTAATGAGGTTTGGTATTTCTGGAAAAGCATAGACATTCTTCAGAATATCATTGCTAACACTCTGCTTGTGAGTTGAAAATATGGCTCATTAAATAAATATAATACTTAAATCCCTAATACTAATTAATATGTTTTAGGGAATGGGGCTACTGAGATAAGAAGCTCTTGGTTTAGATTGAGAAGGGGTTACATAACTCCAAGGTACCATGATGAATGCTGTGACAGAGGCAAAATTCCGTGGAAATGGTATATATTTGAAGCAAACTTTGAAATGACTGGAGTTCACATGGCCACTCTAGGCAGAGGAGAGGCATTTCGAAGTTAAAGAGCAGCACATGTAAAAGCAGAATGGAATGAGAAGGGAGAAACTCCACTTAATTTACATCATCCATTATATGCTTATGTTCATACAGTACTTTGTAAGATTAAGTTCAATTGACATGCAGTAATTTTGTAAATAAACAGTTTTTGTTATATTTCAGCATGACCAAACACCACTTTTACTTGCCAAAAAGAAAAACAAACAGAAGATGATAGAATTTTTTTATAGAGAATAAAGGAAATATACATGCAGTTGATGATAAGGGAAGGTATAGTACTTTTTTTTACAGTTTAATATTGTAGTAACAGTCAAGTCAAAAAATTAAATTAACACAAATTACATAATCATTGGAATAGATTGCAATATATGAACATAAACTACAATTAGGTAGAAAAGCAGTTATTCAAACTGAGCAAAACAAATAATTATACTTTTATGATTATTGGGTGATGTTTGTTACTTGATTTTGTTGAACCCATAAACTTGTGATAGCTGAAGTTTTCCTATTAGCTTTATAAAATATGGACTTTGAGTTTGCTTTTTTTATTCAGCATTGAACTTTTTAAATTTTTTATTATATTTTAAATATATAATATTCTGGTATAGTTTCCTTTTGGAAATGCTTTGTTGAGAATAAATAGATGTTGAAAATAATTGTATATTTTGGATGTCTGTTTGCTTTAAATTATTTTCTTTTTTTTTTTTTTTTGTGGTACTGGGGATTTGAACCCCAGGGCCTTGTGCTTGCGAGGTAAGCACTCAACCAACTGAGCTATATTCCCTAGTCCTAAATTATTTTCTTTGTAGAATATTGGTTTTGGATAATTATTGAGTGTTAACTGCTATTGAGTGATGCTGTCCATTTCTAATGTATTTCAATGATTGTATTTTTAATTGGTCTGGGAAGAGGACAGAAAATATCTTAAAGAAAAATATTTCCTTTAATGTTGATAAGATATAGGTGGGTGATAAAAAAAGGAAATTAGCTTTAGGTTCACACATGACTGTGTTGCATTCCTAGCTTTTCTACTTGCAAAGTGCATCATATTGGAAACAATACTTATGACTAAATGTGTTTCCTGATAGGAAAAAGAGGATAACATACTTGAAAACTTGTGAGATATACATATAGCATTGATTTCAGTGCCTAGCATATGCTTCTCATAGTGAGTGACTGAAACAATAACTATTATTATCACCAGCATTCTATTATTATTTTAAGCCTGCAAATAGCTGTTTTATTGATTGACCATTAGCTGGCTGTGAGTTACAATATATTAGATCACAGTAGGAAGGAAACGGAACTTTTTTCATTAAAATCTTTACCAACTTCAGATGACCTCATTATAGTTTT
Source organism: Sciurus niger (assembly GCA_020740815.1). NCBI lineage: Eukaryota > Metazoa > Chordata > Mammalia > Rodentia > Sciuridae > Sciurus > Sciurus niger. Next base: position 68,526 of record JAHUXG010020935.1, on the reverse strand, counting down.
GTCCATTGAAATACCTAAGATTGAAGTTATCTCTCTTATTTTAGAACAGTGCTCATGTTTGCTGTGGGACATAAATCAACAAAAATAGTTAAGGTGCTTCTTCAGTGTGGTATTAATATCTCTGCTTCAGATAAATGTGGATGGAGTGCATTATCTTACGCCATTGCTAGTGGTAATACTGGGTACATATTTACATTAAAATATTAATGAAAATTAAATGTATATTCACAATAATTACAACTATTGCATCTTACATATAAGGTGAGATTTTATAGTACAGCTATGTGGTGAGTTAGGACAGGTCATCAATCAGAAACCCTTCAAAAGTCTAGATAAGAAGTAGTGATGAGTGTAAGAGGTTTGTTCTTCTCCTCCTCTTTTTTTCCTTCTGTCCATTGAGGGATTTTAAGTTTGTAACTTCTCCCCTTTAGGGATAAGAGTTTTCCTTTAGTATGTGTTCATTTTCCTTTTAGATATATAAATGATTTTCAAAGATAAAAATTTGATCATCCAAGATGCTTACATCTGTTGGTTGATGTAAAGCAAGGTATTAAATTGGTAAAATTTAATGAATTAGCTGTTTAACTAAATTTATTAAAATACATAAGTTGAAATTATCTCTCTTATTTTAAAACAGTGTTCATGTTTGCTGTGGAACATAAATCAACACAAATATTTAAGCTGTGTTTTCTTTTCCTCTTCCTTCTCCTTTCCTCTCCTTTTGTTTTGTATTCATGCATGCTAGTAAAATGCTCTACCACTGAGATATACCTCTAGCCAATATTTTAGAACTTTTTAAGCCTTTATCTCTTGGATTCCCAGCATTATCTATTTCATTCCAAGTGTAACCCCTACTCATGAGGTACAAATAGTATCACACCCATGATTTTTCTAATTAGCTATTTGGCTCTTGAAATGCCCAGTTTAGCAGAAGTTATATTTTCTAACATCTTTCTTTATTTTCCCAAGGACCTGATGATATCCTTGAAGTCTAAGAAAGATAATTCTATAGTCAAATGGAGGTGGGTAAAGGGACTCTAAAATTGTTCTTTTGTCTCTGTCAATTTGGTTGTTGCAGTGTTTCTCTTAGAAATGGCCCTGCTGTCAGGTAGTGATTAACTTTTACTACAAAATGTTCTGACTGATCCAAATCCCTGAATCTTCGAGGTAATACACAAAGAAACTCAAAAATTACATTCTTTTTAGTTCACATATACACATGCTTTTTTAATTCTACCATTTTTTCCAAGCAACAGCACTGCTTTGACATCATGGCCACATAGCTTTGGCCACACACATATTAAGCATTCTGATCCTATCCCCCTTTTAGGAACCTTACATGAAACTCCCATATTAGCCTAGGTTTTTGTGTACATTATCCTTTAAGGACTTGTCATTTCTCTCAGAAAACTGAAATTATTCAAAGCTGTTAGATGATTTCAAGTAGTGTCACTGGAAAAGATTAGTTTTCTATCATCTTTGCTAGCAGATCTGTGCCCCCAAACCTTCCATCCATTGAAATAGATTTTCTTTTAGTGTAGGAGGCCCCATATCACTGTTTTCCAGGGTGGGTACCAACTTCTGTTGGCACTTCTAGTGGTTTGTTTTGCTGTGACAAAAATTTTCCAAAGTATTGGAATCACTGCCTAAAGTTTTCAGTGTATATTAAGTTCTGCCTCACAAAGAAGAGATTAAGGAGAGTTCTCTGAGCTTAAAGTAGATTCATTGAATCTAAGAGAGGTAAGGCCTATCATGACTCTTCAGTATCCATGTATAATAAAGGATCAGATCTTCCAAGTCAGTTGGGGATCAACATGGAAATTTTGCTTACTCTTACAAAGATCTTCTGATTCTGTTCACCTAGGTAGAGAAGAAATAGTAAAGTCCAAGACAATTCTTGGCATTTGTTAATTTCTTGCCCTTGTTGTTATTGATTACTCACAATACTGAATAATTATATTTTCTCATATAAGGAGATGAGATATTTATAGAGTTATAAATTATTTAATGGCTGATTTGTCCTGGATTACAAAGCACAAAGAAGATCACAGTTTATAATGAAAATTAGGACTCAAGCATTTTTCAATAATTTTAACATATGAATATTAGAACCTGTTAAAAAATTATTTAGTTTTACCTGAGGTTCTAAATAGTTAAGAACAAATTGTGTAATTATTTTATTACTGCTTTTAACATGTTTTAATATTATCTCAGCAAATCTTCAGAACAACCTGATGAACTAAAGTGATATAACCCTTATTATTTAGAAGGTCTTAAGCCTAAGAGAAATGACTAGTGCAAGAGGAAAGAACTATTGTTTACAGAGACAGGAATTTTCTGAGTTCAAGCTACACTAGTTAATAAATTTCCTGTATTGTTCTCAATGCATGATCATTTCATCTTGCATTTTTCTTATTTTAATTACAAGCTTATGGTTGCAGTGGTTCATGTGTTTACCCCAGCTACTTGGGAGCCTGAGGTAGGAGAATTACTAGAGTCCAGGAGTTTAAGATCAGCCTGGGCAACATGGTGAAATGCCATCTCCAAAGCAAAACAGAAAATCATTGTACAAATAATTTTTCAAGTTAATTAAACATCTATAGGGCTTACAAATTTAGTGAGCATATGATAAAATTCTGATACCAGATCTAAAACACTATGAAGTATTGAATTATATTTGGTCAATATTTTCATATGAGTATTAAAATACCAATTTAATTACTTTTTTCAAATATAGGAATAGGATGTTAATTTTTGAACATAGGGTAGCAGAATGTAGAAATTCAGCAATGTTCACTCCAGGTACAACTTACAAAAGTGAGTTACTCTTGATGTTCATGCCCTGTATAAAAATGAGTAAAAAAGTTTTGACTGTAAAAGAATAAGAAAAAAAAAGTTCATATTCCATTCATATTTTTCTTAATTTCTTTTTTGATCATCTAGAATCCAGGATTATTTAAGCAATTTACTGTAGATAATTTATCTCTGAAATGATATTATCTGAAGAATATTTACTTTAATTTTGAACCCTGAAATTTTATGTCTTTGCCTAAATAAGAAAAATACTTTTATATTAGTACATTGTGTTTCCCCTATGGTGACATAACAGCAAATTTGACTTGTTATAAAAACAGATGTTCTTTTATACTATTAATATCAACTCCTATTATATGCACAAATTACTGGGTTTCACAGTGATATTTCTATACACACAGACACAATACTTGGGTCCTTGCCACTCTCCCTGCTTCCATCTATTTTCCTCCCCTCTCTTTCTTCATCCCTAGTTACTGTCCCCCTTCCCTAATAATCCCTCTTCAATTTTCTAGTCATTCTTAGTTTTTTTCTCCAAAATCCACAATAGGGAGAGCATGTAATACTTGGACTTGTATTTCTGATATTTTCAGCTTCACATGTTAACCACCCTTTCTTTCCATTTTACAGACTTTTTCCTGGATTATTTTTCTGTAAATTTTTATTCAGGATCTGAAAAATACCATCTCATGCTATCCTGGCCCTTAAAAGTTTCTACTCAGAAGTCTGATATTATTCTAAAGTGTTTATAATTGATTTGGCCCTTCTTACGATTTATATGTACCTTTGGTAATTTTATATAAAATAATGTGGAGAGGTTCTTTTCATGTCATGTCCATTTGGGTGTTCTAAAAACTTGTTATACCTGGGTGTCCATAATGTTCACAAGATTTAAGAAATAATTTCTTTTATTTTATTGAGAAAGCTTGAATTGCTTTTAACCTGTACTTCTCCTCCATTGTACCAATGATTCATAAGATTAGTCTATTAATTGTGTCCAATTGGTTTTATAAGTTCTGTTTAATATTCTTTTAATTGTTTTTGTCTGAATGTGATATTTCATCTTCAACCTCAACCTCTGATATTTTTTCCTCTCACATTATCTGGATTTTTCATTTTAGTTATTGAGCCTTTTATTTTCAAGACTTCTGTTTGATTATTTTTCAGAATCTGTACTGAATTATTCTTTCAAGTCCTGAATTGTTTTCCTTAATTTATTCATCTTTTATTTGCTACCTCTTTGACTTAGTTCTTCATTTTAACATTCTTCTGAATTTTTTGTGGCATTTTATCTATTGCACTGTCTTTGGAAACAGACTGGAGTTATGAACTGTCGATATATATATGTCTTCTCCATTTATGTGAGGGTTTGCTTAGGAAATAGCCTTCCCTTGTTGATGTGCCCTGTTCTATTGGTTTGTTTTATGATATTGAGCTCATTTCCAAGTGGAATCTGTATTGTAGTTTCCTATGTCTTATCTGTGATTCTTGAGTTTTGTCAGTTTGTACTGTCAGATCCTGAGGTAACCATTTTGTCAGTTTTGGGAGAGTGGAGTAATGTTGGTGAAATAGTGATATGCAATAGAGTATCTGAAATGCACTTTCTGTGGTTGTTCCTCCAATCTTGTCAATAATGTGATGTCTGCAAGAATGTGGGAGAGACCTACTCTGAGGACCTGCACAGATACAAATCTCACACCTGCATAATTCCATAAGAGTTGCTTATTTTTTTATAGTGTTCCCATAAGGTGAGTGTTCAGACCATTGGATTTTCTATCCATTACTAAATGGGTATATGTTTAGCTAGGAGCATTTTATCTCCTAGGATCTTATTTTTTCAGCACTATTTTTATTTGTTTTTTTTAGATATATATGACCATAGGGTGTATTTTGATATACTGTACATGCATGGGTTATGACTTTTTCTAATTAGGATCATAGAGAAAGTTTGCCTTTGCTTTTATTGGGGGAGATTAGCTTATTTCACTTAGCATGGTTGTCTCCAGTTCCATCCATTTACCAGCAAATGCCATAATTTCATTCTTTATTGATGAAAATTACAAAGTACTAATTTGTTGTAACCAGGTACAGTGCTATTGTGACAGGAAGCTTCCTTCTGCAACTTAGTAATTGTTAGAAGTAGTAGAACAAATTTACTTAAGATATTTTAGCAAAATAAGTTGTTTAAATATGCTTCATGTATGAAATAATTATTAAACTATAATATCACCTCATTTTAAAAATATTTGCATACTACCTTATTTTACAGATATGAAAATACTGCCATATGCATATTCTACCCATTTCCTGGATTAATTAAGCATTTGGCACTGAGACAATTCAGAGCAACAACCACTGGGACGAACAAGAGAGCTGGGATGGTGATCAAGAGGGTTTAACCTGCTCCCAAAAAAGTTGACTCATGACTTTGTTACCAGGTCTTCAGAAGAGAGTCCTGCACATTCTTTCTTTCACGGTCCCCAACAATGATCATGGTAATAGTTTTAACCACTTTGTGAGTTATACTTCTCTTCATCCTTGTACTGATCTTTCCATTTATCACAAGTATGACAACATAGAGAGGAAAAACTATAAAGAACATTTTATCTTTAGGTACCATCGAAGGATAATATCAAAGATCAAAAAAAAAAAAAAGCAGTTAATCTATCACGTGTCAGAATGTGCCCAGAGTGTAGTTATAGCAACACTGGATACTCAGGGTTTAAGTTGTAAAGCTTCCAAAATTGTTAAACTTGTTCATGTTTCCATGTACTAGAATGCTTAGAAGCAATTTGGTCAAAATGTAGCAAAATTATAAAACTTTAAAAATATTTAACTAAAAGTCTAACAGACCAGATTACATGTATGAGAAAACTAAGGGAAGAAAGCTTGACAGTTTGCTTTGAGATGTAAAATGCAAAGTTAGGGTGAAAAACAAACTTCCTGGAGTAATATATTCATAATAAATTCATTTCCTAACATTACTTCCCAAAATTATATTGTCTAGTTACCTTTCGCATTCTACTGATCTCATGAACTTGTCTCAAAATTATGCAGTAGAGATAAATTAAGGAGATTAAATTGCTTTTTTTCTGTCTAGGATTTGACATACTTTTGGAATTTGGATTCTTCTATATGAAATTGCTTGCATTCTTCCAGTTTTATTTCTTTGAATTTTCAGTTTGGATTCCAGATTGCTAATTTTGAATTCCATCTGACTTCTTATTGTAGCAAAATTAGTCTCTCTTAAATGCTCTGAAATTTCTGAAGCCGCTGCTTGTTCCTAAAGAAAATTAATAGAACATATTTTAAACATTATAACACAAATAACTATTATATATTTATTTTGTTTAGTTCTGAGTCAAAAATTTAGAGAGCAATTTTAAATGTGTGGAAGAAAGATGGTAGACTTTAAACTTTTGTCATTAAATTTGGACTAAAAATAACTGAATTCTTTCTTTCCTCCTCTTCCTGGTCTGCCTGCTCCTCTTCCTCTTCTTCTTCCTTGTTTCCTTCTCCCTCTCCTTTCTCTTTCTTTTGGGGATAGAAAAACTATAAAGGGCCTTGCAAGCTATCTACCATTGAACTATGGTCTCAGCCATGAATCATTCTTATGTTAGCACTCAGATAATCTGATAATTTAAAGAAAAATAGAATCAATTAAAAATATGAAAATTGGAAATTTTAACCTAACGATTTAAAAGTATATGATATTTCTGCATCATATCTTTTCCTTTTCTCCTTATAGTCTTATATATACCCACTATTATTAAATATTAAATAAAGATCTGATGAAAGTCATTACTCAGATCAAGTTAATTATAAGAATGATGTAAACAGGGAATTGAAGACATCAAAAGATTTCTTCCTCTTAGAAATCTACAAAACAACTTTCTTCAAGAGATACAGAGTACACACATACAATATATATATCCAAAATAAAATTTGCAGTGAAATGAATTAGAACACATTACAGATAAATAAGATAACCTGTAAAAATAGAGGTACCAGTTTTTGCTTCTCCTCTAAATTCCATCTTGCTCATCATTCATTGTTACATTCCCACCATACTCCTTGGCCTTGTTCCACTGTATTGCTCTGTATGTGCCTTTGGAAATTTACTACATCTTCTTGCAACTTCTTTTGATCCCTGTTTGGTTCAGTGTATTTTGTATACTCCTCAAATAAAATGAGTTCTTGGTAAAAAATTGATAGTTTGCTTCCATATGTAAAAGTTTTTAAGATGGCATGTCCATCACTGTAGTAAGATTATCCATCTACATGAATAAAATAATAGAGTATGCAAATATAATAGGATGCTGAAAATATTCAACTGCATGAATAGAGTAGATTAAGTACCTATAAAAGGACATATTAGCTTTTCAGTTGTTCAAGTGTTACGTATCTATAAATCCATATTTCAGCTATGTAATTTATGTTGCAGCAAATCTACATATTTTTCCCATAGTCAGAGAAATATGAACTTTCCACAGATAAATTTGCTACTGGATTAAATGAATGTAATTTTATATTTAATCATATAAATAGAGTTAGAATAAAAATCTTGACAGGTCAATATATTAACAAAATTATTGGTATGATAAAAAAAAGCTGTTTTGTGAAAAAATGTTAGGCCAAAATATTCTGCATTTATTCAAGAATAGGTATTGTGAATATCTGATATTACTCTCACCTAGGTGAATTTATATTTCAACAAAATAATCACCATGCAAAATTGTACAATATAAATGTAAAATTAAAGGCTAAACATTTGTGTAAAAACATCAAAAAGAATAAGGTTTATGAAAGAAAAGTCAGAGAATGTGGACGAAAAATAAAAATTTATTTTTATGTGAGCTCTGAATAAATTTGACCAAATGAGTAAAAACAGAAAGGACATTATGAGTAAGACAGAGAGATAATAAAATCAGCACAATTATTGAAGACCACCAAGAGATAAGGGAATAAAAACATGTCCACACATTAACTTGTAAACTTATGTTCCCAGTTATGTAGTACTAGTAGTCAAGATATGGAAGCATTTTAATGTTCATCAACTAATGAATGGCTAAGTGATACGGACATGAAGTAGAATTCTACTGGACAACAGAAAGAAATGAAGTAGCGATACATGCTACATAAATGATCCTTGAAAGCAGAATGCTAAGTCAAAAAAACTGGTCAAAAAGGAAATAGCATTGTATAAATCTACTTGTATGACATATCCATTACAGAGAATTTATAGAGTTGAAACTATAAATCAACTTCCTCAACAAAACTTGTAAAGTGCAAGAAGTAAAATCAAGAATCAATAACGGGGGTTGTATCAAACTGAAAAGATGCTTCACAGCAAAAAATCATGAAGAATGTGAACATAGAATCTACAGAATGGGAGAAATTCCTTGCCAATGACACCTCAGATAGAGCATTAATCTCCAGAATATATATATATTCAACTCAAAAAACTTAACTCCAAAAAAAAAACAAAAAACAAAAAAACAAACAAAAGTAGCCCAATCAATATATGTGCAAAGGAACTAAACAGGCACTTCACAGAAGGAGATACTAGAATGGTCAACAAATATGTGAAGAAAATGTTCAACATATCTACCAATTAGAGAAATGCAAATGAAAACTACACTGAGATTCCATTGCACTCTAATAAGAATGATGATTATCAAGAATACAAGTAAGAACAAAAGTTGGTGAGGATGTGGGGAAAAGGGTACACCCATACATGACTGGTGGGATTGGAAATTGGTTAAATCACCATGGAAAGCAGTATGCAGATTCCTCAGAAAAGTTGAAGTGGAACCACCATTTGACCCAGCAATCCTACTCCTCAGAACATGAGCAAAGGACTTAAAATCAGCAAACTATAGGGACACAGCCACATCAATGTTTATAACAGCTAAATTTACAATAGCTGAACTGTGGAACCAATGAAGCCATTCAACAATTGAATGAATAAAGAAAATGAGTCATACATACACATGGAATAGTATTCCACCATAAAGAATAGAATTATGGCATTTGCCAGTAAATGGATGGGACTGGAGACTATCATGCTAAGAGAAGTAAGACAATCACCTCCCTCAAAAAAAGACATTGTTCTCTCTGATATGTGTATGATAACACACAATAAGGGAGGGGGAAGGAAGAATAGAAGTCCACTGGATTAGTCAAAAGGGAATAAAGGGAAGGGAAGTGTGGTCGGCGAGACCCAAGGCCCAGGGTTACGCCACATGCATCCAAGATGGCGACTGGCAGAGAGCCAAAGGGCGTGCTGAATGTGCCTTGTGAAAAACAGGAAGCGTTTACCACTGGCTGAATGATAATTAGTTCAGCCACTTAGTGCATGGACAGATATATCTTACATGTATGCTTGAGCTTGTGATCGCTTGACCTTTAATAGGATTGGATGGACATATCTGATTACAATTGCTTATGAATGAGACTGCTTATATATTGAGGGTGTTATCCAAATAAAGCGGAAGCTGTTTCATGAATTTCTGAAGAGTACGTGTCGTTTGTACAACTGGTTGGCGTCAAGCGGCAAGTGGTGGCCTGTACGGGGAGCGGTGAGCCCTCAGGTAAGTAATAAAGGAGAAAATTTTTCATTAGCACAGTCAACTAGCAGTCAACTAGCAGGTTTCCCAATTTGAGGAAATGGTAACCTTAAGGTTTAATGGAAGGTTCCCCTAGTGAGGGAACGTGACAGAACACTGTCCTAAGAGACAGCAAAGGATGTCCTGTAGTAAATGAATATGTGTAAGGTGTTATTTGTGTTACCTTTTCTTGTTTGGTTTCTGTTTGTTGTTGTTGTGATGATATGGACATTGGTTCATTTCTGACTTCCAAAAAACCAAAATTTCAAGAACAGTTAAGAGAAGGGGAAAAAATATTAGAAATTGTAAAAGAACAATCAAGTCGAGCTTCTGAAAGACAAAGTAGACGTTCAGACTCAGAACAGGGATGTGACTCTGAAGAACAGGAGCTATCTGAAACAGAGCTAGAAAAGAAATTCTCTCAGTGGCATTTAACTCCTACCACATCACGCCCTCCAGCATATAATCCAGGTCACCACTCTTTTCCCAGTTGTAGGGGTGCATGTACTTGCTGCACAGGGGTGGACAGTGGTCTGGTGTAGAATCTCAATCAGTGTTCCCAATATTACCGGTATTTGAAGATGAAAACAATCAGAGGTATCATCAAATATTATATATAAAATTAGCAAAACAGTTAAAAGAGGCAGTTATGTCCTATGAAGTACAAGCTCCAATTACCATTTCTTTATTAGAGAATGTTGCAAGTCAAAATCTTACTCCGACTGATTGGGGTAATTTAGCAAAGGCATGTTTATCTGGGGGACAATATCTCATGTGGAAGGTGGCTAACGAGGAGTTATGCTCTGATACTGCCCGACATAATGCAGTTGCGGGCAATCCTCAATGGAATCTAAATATGCTGACAGGCCAAGGACCATATGAAGGGCAAGGTAATCAGATTAATTTCCACGCCGGTGAGTATCAACAAATTAGTGCTGCTACCACTAAAGCTTGGAAAATGCTTTCAGGTGCTGGCGATCTTCAAGGACAGTTATCTAATGTTATTCAAGGTCATAATGAACCCTATGCTGATTTTGTAGACAGATTGATTCAAACAGCAGGAAGTATATTTGGAGATGTGGACCAGGTTATGCCTTTAGTCAAACAGCTTGCATATGAGCAAGGAAATAAATGGTGTAAAGAAGCAATAAGACCTTGGAAAAACAAAGACCTTGGAGCCTACTTAAATGTCGCTCTCGCCAGCAAGAACGACCCGGAGACGTGATGGGTGGCAAGCTTCTTTATTAACAGCAGATTCTTCTTCCTCTTTTAGGGAAGTTATTGTCACTTATATAGGTTATATCAACTAATCAGAATATTCATGATATGTGGGGAGAACATAGACGTATATGGGTATAACTTGGAGCACTTAAGAATCACGCAAGAATCATGCAGAGGCCCTGACCAATTACTGAGACTTCCTCAAAAGTGATGTTAGTTGTTTGCGCACAGAATAGCAGTTTCCAACCACACTGGCAGCTTGCCAGGCGCCATCTTGGCCAGGCCCCACCTAGGGCCAGGGGTCCGTACGCAACCCCGACACTTAAAGGCTTGTAGGGATATTAATGAGACTTTTATTCAAGGTCAGGTGATGGCTGCAGCGTTTGCACAGGGTCTTAGAGGTAATACCAGCTCCCGCCCAGGCCAACAGTGTTATCAATGTAAACAATTTGGACATATGAAAAAGGACTGCCCCCAAGGTTCTGTGCCAAAACTATGTCCTCAATGTAAAAAAGGGATACACTGGGCAAGTGACTGTAAATCAACTAGAGACAAAGATGGTAACCCTATACTTCCAAAAAAGGGAATCAGGGCCCCCAGCCTCGGGGCCCATAAATATATGGGGCTATCCAGTCTGTGCCTCGGACCCATTACCCCTTGACTCCCCAATTAGACAAACAAGAGGAAGCGCAGGATTGGACCTCTGTGCCTCCGCCAGAGCAGTATTAACTCCAGAGATGAGAGTACAACCAATACCAACTTTGGTTGTTGGCCCATTACCTAAAGGAACAGAGGGACTAGTTCTGGGGAGGAGTTCTTCTGCTTTAAAAGGATTAAATATTGTCCCTGGATTTATAGACCCTGATTTTACAGGAGAAATAAAAATCCTTGCTTCTTCACCAACAGGTGTAGCAATAATAGCACATTTGTTGCTAAGCATAGCACAATTGTTGTTCTTACCCAGCTGCCATGATCAATATCCATCAAAGAATATTATTAGGCAAAATAAAGGATTAGGTTCAACTGGCCAAAATATGGTCATATTTACAAAGGATTTAAAAGATAGACCTATGACAAAGTTAGTGATAGAAGGCAAACGTTTTGAGGGCTTATTAGATACTGGGGCTGACAAAAGTATTATCAAAATTACAGAATGGCCCAAAGCCTGGCCACTTCAACAGGCAGATCAGATTTTAAGGGGATTGGGTATAGCTTCCAATCCTAATAAGAGTGCAGCCATATTAAAATGGAAGAATGAGGAAGGTTATAATGGTACCATCCAACCTTACATCCTTGAACATCTCCCGGTAAACTTGTGGGGGAGAGATATCATGGAACAGATGGATTTACATCTCACATCTGAGATCACATACAGTAATCTAAAAGCTAATCAAATGATGTTAGCCCAAGGACACATATGGGGAAAAGGTCTTGGGAAAATTAGTCAATGATCTACTTCATCCATTTTAGTTACTCCAAAACAAGATAAAAACGGATTGGATTTTCATTAGGGGTCACTGAAGCAATTAAAATAACATGGAAATCTGATAAAACTGTCTGGGTCCCTCAGTGGCCCCTCTCAAAAGACAAATTAGAAGCAGCCCAGCAATTGGTTAAAGAACAACTAGAGGCCGGACACATCAAACCATCCACCTCTCCTTTCAACACACCAATATTCATAATAAAAAAGAAATCAGGAAAATGGAGGCTATTACATGACCTAAGAGTAGTAAATTCTATAATGGAGCCCATGGGACCTATTCAATTAGGATTACCTACTTTATCAACTATCCCAGTTAATTGGTCCTCCATTGTAATTGACATAAAAGATTGCTTCTTTTCCATTCCATTACATCCCTCAGACACCAAAAGGTTCGCATTTACTGTGCCCTCACTTAATAATAGCTCTCCTAATAAAAGATATGAATGTATAGTCCTCCCACAAGGCATGGCCAATAGCCCCACTATGTGTCAAATATATGTAGGCAAGGCTATTGAACCCATATGCCTAGCAAATCCTCAAATTTTAATTTATCATTATATGGATGATATTTTGCTAGCTTATAAGGAAAAATGTGTCTTAGAGCAAAGTTTTAATTCCTTACTAATGTCACTGGACAGATGGGGCTTACATATTACCATTGATAAAGTACAAATGACAGACACCAAAAACTTCCTGGGGTCTATCATAAATGCAACTATGGTTAAACCCATAAAAATTACCATTTGGGTGGACAAACTTAGAACTTTAAATGATTTTCAAAAACTTTTGGGTGATATTAATTGGATTAGACCTTACCTTCATTTACACACCTCAAGTTTGGGTCCCCTGTTTGATATTCTTAAAGGTTATTCTGATCCCCTTTCTAAGCGGGTGTTTACCCCTAAGGCTCGAACAGCTCTCAAGCTTGTTGAAACAGCTATGGAAAAGGTTCATCTTGATCGTATTGACCTAGCTAAGCCTTTATCATTCATTGTCTTGGCCACAAATAAGTTACCCACAGGAGTGCTTTGGCAAAAGGGTCCTATTCTATGGGTTCACATGAATTATGCCCCTAACAAGGTCTTATCCTTGTTTACTGAATCTGTGGCAGAATTAATCCTTAAGGCATTAAAAGTATCCCTTTCCACCTTTGGATCACATCCCTCAACAATCACTACTCCATATACTACTGATCAGATACAATATCTTACTAATTGAAATTCATGGGTTATAGTCTTTACTAGTACTTCTGCTGTGTTTGACAATCATTTGCCATCTGATCCTCTTCTCCAATTTTGGAGTCAACATCCTATAATTTTCCCTAACATCACCCAAAAAGAACCTATTATAGGAGCTACCCTTATATTTACTGATGGATCAAGAAATAGAGCGGGTGCTATTACTATAGATAATGTTACAGAAACATTGCTGTTTAATACTCTATCTGCACAACAAACAGAGCTATTGGTAGCTATAGAAGTATTCAAAACCCACCATGAGCCTTTTAACCTATTCTCTGATAGCAAATACGTTGTTAATGGTGTTCAAAATTTAGAATTAACTGGTCTGATTTCCATCACCTCCACTATTATTAAATATTTACAATGCTTACAAAAACTTAACTGGGACAGAAAAAATCCTTTTTTTATTGGGAATGTTTGGGCTCATACTGGTCTTCCAGGTCTTCTAAGTTTACACAATGATTTAACAGACATGGCCACTAGAGACACACATATCTTTGATGCACTCAAAAATGCAAAAACTTTTTATTCCAAATTTCATGTAAATGCTTCCACTCTACGTACACGCTATAAAATTACTAAGGCAACACCTTGGGACATAGTCAAGTCTTGTGCTAAATGTGCTACACTTATTCCTAACCCCTCATTAGAAGTAAATCCAAAAGGGCTTCAGCCCAATCATATTTGGCAAATGGATGTAACTCATCATTCAGAATTTGGAAAACTACAATTCATTCATGTGTCTATTGATACCTTTTCAGGATTTATTATGGCCTCTGCTCATACTGGAGAAAAAAACCAAAGATGTAATAACACACTGTTTACACTCTTTCTCCATCCTGGGGGTTCCCAAATGAATTAAAACAGATAATGGTCCTGGATATATGTCCCAGTCCTTTAAACAATTTTGTTCCACCTTTGGTATTCAACATGTCACAGGAATTCCCTATAATCCTACTGGACAAATCATTATTGAATGTGCCCATTTAATGCTTAATAACATGCTTTATAAACAAAAAGGGGGAATAGGGGCATCATACAGATCCCCAAAAGACAAATTATCTGTTGTCTTGTTCATTTTAAATTTTTTAAAATCTCGATTCTGAAGGCCGATTGGCTGCTGACCATCATTCAGAGCCTAATAAAAACATATACCTCAAGTGCTCTGGAAGGACTTTCTATCGGGAAAATGGAAAGGCCTGATCCAGTGTTAATCTGAACCCGAGGATCTGTTTGTGTTTTCCCACCGGATGCACAATCGCCAATTTGGGTGCCAGAGAGATTGGTCAAGGCCTCACCAGAGACCCAAAAACAGGAAGAAGATGAGGAGGCTTCTCCTGCTGATGGTGTTGGCGATTTCTCACCAAGTTAATGCAGGAGACTTGCGTGAACTATGGGGGATAGTAAAGACGTGGCCCTATCCTGTACTCCTTACCAACTCTTCTATTCTATATCCTCCTATTTTTACAACAGTTGGCCACATTTCTCCAGTCTGCTGTTCAATGGGGAAAAGAATGGTTTGGGTTTTTGTCCGGGGAAGGTCTATTGTGTGTTGTATTTGTTCTGTGCATATACTGTTTATACAAAATGTGTATACAGTGGTGCAGAGAAACAGCCATTATTCTCCAAGCTCTCATCGCAGTTGGTGCTGGCTCATCCCCCCAAGTCTGGTTAAATATGCTGGACTGGTAGTCAAAGACAGGTAAGATTCATGGGGAGCTCAACCGACCTAAGACAGGAAATGAGGGCTAAAGCCTCATTGTCCAATGATGGGTAAGGATGTGGCTCCATCCTGGAGAACCTAAGACAGGCACAGTCTCTTTTATAAACAGAAAGGGGGAAATGTGGCAGGCAAGACCCGGGGCCCAGTGTTACGCTATATGCATCCAAGATGGCGACTGGCAGAGAGACAAAGGGCATGGTGAATGCACCTTGAGAAAAACAGGAAGCTTTTACCATTGGCTGTATGATAATTTGTTCAGCCGCTTAGCACATGGACAGATATATCTTACGTGTATGCTTGAGCTCGTGATCACTTGACCTTTAATAGGATTGGATGGACATATCTGATTACAATTGCTTATGCATGAGACTGCTTATATATTGAGGGTGTTATCTGAATGAAGCAGAAGCTGCTTCATGAACTTCTGAAGAGTACGTGTCTTTTGTCCTGCTGGTCGGCAGCAAGCGGCAGGGAAGGGGAGTAAGAATAGGAAAGACTGTAGAATAAATTTGGCATAATTTTCCTGTGTTCACATATGAATAAATAACCAGTGTAAATCCATATTATGTGCAACCATAAAAATGTGAAGTTATACTCCACATATGTACAATATGCCAAAATACAGTTAGCTCTCATGTATATCTAAGAAGAAAAAAGAAAGAAGTATAAATTACTTTTGTTTACATTAACAAATTATTAAAAAATAGATTGGTGGTTTTCTAGCACTTGGGAAGATGGAGAGACTAGAGCAATGATAGTCCAGGAGTTCTGGATTTCTTTTCAAGAACATGAAAATGTTCTAAAATTGTGTCACTGGTTATTAAACTCTGTTAATATACTAAAAGCATTGAATTTTATCTTTTAAATGGGTAAACTCGGTTGAATGTGCCTTATTACCTCATAACATTGCCTCTTAAGACACCTGCTGGAAGAACTTAGATAACATTTTTATTATCTAGTTTGGATATCAGTACCAGACACAATACAAATATTTATATAATTTCATAATATATCTAAATTAAAAGAAAAAATCAAGGAAAAGTCTAATGTTTCTAATAATTAAAAAATAATCTAAAACATACACATACTTTGAGAAAAGCATAAAAGACCTTCTGTACAAGTTCTTTTTAAAATTCATTTAATAATTACATGCAGATTCTGTATACCTGCACAAAAATCAAGGTAAGAAATAATGCAATTTCCTGAAACATTCTATCAAATGGTATCTTTGATAGAATAGAGATAGCATTAAAAACTGCTGGGTTACAGAAAAAAGTCTCAGTTTTCCTTAGGTTAGATATTTTAAGGAAAGATGTATGACATTATAAGAAAAAAATTCAAAATGAAATGTTGAGTTTAAGAAATAAGTGCAGTATAAAGATCACAAAATTGTAATAAAATCAATTATAATGAAAGTATGAAGAATGTTAACTAAAATTAGTATCACAGAACTATTTTAATTATTCAAGTACATATAGATTTACAGTTGACATGTTCAATTTTGTACATACTTGACTTGCGATTTGTTCTCATATCTTCTTTAAATCCTGTCTTTTAAGTTCTAAATTCATGTGAAAATGTGACAGATCTTCTAAGTGAAGACTCTAACACAGATTATAATTTTGGGGTACAGTCAGCTGTTTCTCAAGATTTCTCACAATTTCCTGGTGAGATATTTCTGTTATTGATTTTGTTAATCAGCTCATTTTAAAAATAAATTAATAATATTTTATAATGATATTTATTCTGAAAAATATCACCACACACACCAGAGCATCCTCTTTTGTTCATGTGTGTGTATACTCCTGTTTTTTTCTGAATTCCATTAAGGAAACAGAAGGTTCTGCACTCCTGCCTCAACAATATCACATTATTTAGACATTTCTTAGATCCAGCCCTCCATCTCTGTGAATTGCTCTTGATAAAGTTGCAAAGCTTAGCAACCTACTGAATTCTCTAAAGAAATGGTTACACAGGTCTCACTGGTAGTGGTGAATTCTACAGAGGTTATTGTTCATCTCTTTTATTAGAGGCTCAATTTAATACCTGAAATCCTCACATATTCAAAACTTTGCTAAAATAATTCCATTATACTTCCACGAAGAATAAAGGAGACCCTAGGTAACCTGGTTGCCACCTCACTACCTGTCCTCAGTTTCTGGAAATCACACTGGTCCTTACACCATTACTGATGTACATGAATCCTACCTCTCTCATTAATTTGGAAATGTGGGTTCAGTGCCAAATTAATGAACTATAGATGGCTACAATTATCTTTATAGGGAAAGAGGCTATATAATTTTCAGAATAGCAATTGAGCCTTGAAAAGAAGAAAACGATGAGCAAGTTGTCATGGATATATGCAATAAATTACAGATTATATCAACTATGGTTTTGCTGCAATTCACCACATTTGTCCCAAGTTACAATAATGACAGACAGATGCTTTTAAAGAGGTTGAGAGGTCATAAAGATAAAACTTACCAGGACAGTTATTTTCAGATTTAAGTTGAATTGACATGAATAAAAATAAATTTACCAACTAAAATATATAAAATCATAGTGAAGAAAATCTATTACAAAATAAAGCATCTACATTTCAGTTCAGCTGGGAAATCTGGAATGAACTGTCAAAGTAACTAGCTTAAGTGGAACTAGGTCAAGCATTTCCATTTGTCATATCACCATAGTCTTAAAGTATGGCAACATGAAAACACTAAAATTATTATTCAGTGATGGGATGTAGCTCACTGGTAGCTCTTGTGTTTTCACATGTGCAAAGCTTTGAGTTCAATTAACAGCACCAAAATTAGACACTATTTCAGCATTATTGAGACTATATTACTAATGTCAGCATATATAGCTACTAAATTTTTAAAAGAAACACAATATCTTAAATTGAGGGATCTATGAGGTTCAAGTTTTAAAATTTACCATTTTAAAATATTAAAATCATTTTATCTAAGTTTTTGGGTTTAATTGGCACATAACTGTACACATTTATGAGGTAGTTATTTTAAAATATGGACACAATGTGTAAGAACCAGAGCAGGGAATTTTGAGGACTTATCACTTCAAACAAATATCATTTATTTGTGTTGGGAATGAGGTCTAAGATATATTTGCTGGAAGCCACTTCATATTTCTGTGTTGATACAGAAAACACATTAATAATATATGAATTTTTATATTCAAGATTCAACACTTAGCTATAATCAAATACCGCTTTGAGTATTTCTTCCAAGACACTTTACAGAGTTATCTTGCTTGATACTTACTTCTTCTGCTTTATCCTTTGAATCTTGATTCAACTGTTGTTTTAAATGATTATTTTCATTGATTAATTCCATACATCTCTTTTCAAACATGAGAAAATTTTTACCACTCGAAGCTTGAAGTATTTTTATAATATCATCAAATTGGTCATGGGTATTAATAACTCCATCCTTTTTATCAACTTTGTTGTGATAGTCATGCAATTAATCCTTAAGCAGTGTATTTTCATTTTGTAGTTTAGATAATATCTTCTCTCTAGAAGAGTCCTTTTGGAGGTGTTCACTCCTTTCACTTTGTTTGATTTGATACCTGCATGTCATGCCCTTCATTTGGCATTTTCTTGCTTTAGATGTCTGTTTACCTGTTCTGTAGAAAGAGTCATAACTCTGAAAGTATCTCTTGTCTGAAACAGCTCATTTTCTAGGACACTGGTTTTTATCTCAGATTTTGGAAACCATTGGGAAGGAATTTCACTAATAACTTTTAGGTTAGATACATCAATATTCTTTCATTCTTGTGAACTAAACTTCTTACCTCTTGTTCTCTGGAAAACAAGTTCTAAATTTCTTTTTGGTGTCTGACTTTCATCATGATGGTGTGGAGCAGCAGGTGGTGTGGCAGAGTATGATTTAACTTCAGTATATAGTGTTTCAGTGTTTTGCTTTTCACACTCCAGTGTAAAATTTTACACTGTATTCTCAGTTTTCCAAATATCAAACTGTTCATTATCATGGAATGTTTTTGCAAGTGTTTCCTCATTCAGTTTTTGTGTCCTTGGAAGGTCATCATTCCTTTCTGTTAAAATTTTAGTATTCTCCAGGCATTTCTTTTCCTGGTTTTAATATTTTATTGTGTATATTCCCTGGTTCTTCATAGAGATTTCATCCTTCATCCTGTGATATTTATACAATAGCTTTTTCTGTGTCCCATTACTATTAGAAACCTAAGTAAAATCAAGGGTACATTTAGCTAGAACTCAATAAAATGGCATTTCACCATTTCTCTGAAATTAAGGAAAAACTTGCACATTTATACAGTGAATGGGTTCAACAACTAGATATCCCACTGGAAAAAAAATTAAATGTAAACTTCTGAGCTTACAGAAACATAAATTTTTGAATTAAAAAAGTCAGCTCAAGAAAATGAATTTATGAGAGTAAAAGTAAATTACAAATTAAAGAATGTCAGAATCATCAGGTCCACTGGCATATTCCTACAATCCTAGTGGCTCAGGAGGCTGTCAGGCGGACTTCAGGTTAAAATTCAGTTCCAGAAATTCAGCAAGACCTTGATTCAAAAACAAACAAATAAACAAATAAATAAAGGAATAAATGACCGAGGAAGCATCTCAGTGTTTGAACACCCTGGTTCAGTTTTTGGTTCAATAAAAAAAAGTAAGAATTGAAAAAAAAAAAAAAAAAACCTTGAATTACAGTAGATTCAAGGTTTAGAGTGATTAGTAATTTTGCCAGTATAAAAAATAATTTTGCAGGACAGAGACACAGAAACAAACCCACATATATACAGTGATCTCACACTAGATGAAGGCACCATAAACATATGTTGGAGAAAAGATAGCTTCTTCAACAAATGGTGCTGGGAAAACTGAAAACACTTATGTAGTAGGAGGAAATTTAACCCCTATCCCTCATGCTGCATAAAACTCAAAACAAAGTTGATCAAGGACCTAGATATAACAACAGAGACACTAGGTCTACTAGAAGAAAAGATAGGAGCAACTCTCTGTCATGTCAGCTTAGGAACTGAATTCCACAACAAGACTCTAGAGCAAAAGAAGTAAAATCAAGAATAAAAAAAAATGAGGTGGTATCTTCACAGCAAAGAAAACTATCAAGAATGTGAACAGAGAGCCTAAAAAATGGGAGAAAACTTTGCCACTTAAACCACAGTTACAGCATGAATCTCCAGGATATACAAAAATCTCAAAAAGCTAAACACCAAAAAAAAAAAAAAACAAGACAAATAAAATAACCCAGTCAGTAAATGTGCAAAGGAACTAAATAGGCACTTCACAGAAGAAGATATGAGAATGGTCAACAAATATGTGAAAACATGTTCAACATCTCTAGCAATTAGAGAAATGCAAATTAAAACTACACTGAGATCCCATCTAACTCCAGTCAGATTAATGTTTATAGCAGCTCAATTCACAATAGCTGAACTGTGGAAACAACCTTGCCCTTCCACAGAAGAATGGATAAAGAAAATGAGTCATATGTATACATGGAATACTATTCCACCATAAAGAAGAATGAAATTATGGCATTTGCCAGTAAATAGATGGAACTGGAGACTATCATGCTAAGTGAAGTAAGCCAATCCCCCCTCCACAAAAAAAGACTGAATGTTCTCTCTGATATGTGGGTGCTGACACACAATAAAGGTGGGGGAAGGAAGAATAGAAGTTCTTTGGATTAGACAAAAGGGAATAAAGAGGTGAGAGGGGAATTGGAATGGAAAAGACAGAAGGATAAATTCCACATAGTTTTCCTATGTTCACAAATGAATATATGACCAGCAAAAGTGCGCATCATGTTCAACTACAAGAATGGGATTCTAGTTAGAATAAGTTGTATGCCATGTATGTAGAATATGTCAAGACACAATCTATAGTCATGTAGATAGTATGCAAATATTTCCAAAGGTGTTTTGTACTCAAATAGGAAATTGCTTGGAGCTAAAAACCTACAAAAATATAATAATTCCCTACTTTTCATGTTGACCCAGCCTTTAGGATTATATTCTCTGTACTTTAAATGATTAAAAATTTGTAAATATTTTATTATGTAGCTATTTGTTGGGATGGGTTCAGCAGCAAATAAAAGAAGATTTAACTTTCAAAGCAATAAGTTTGCAGTCAGACACCTCATGTATATGATCAGCCCATAGTAAGAGTCCTAGTTCTACATGTACTCAGACACACAAAATTTCCCCCAAGTTCTTTTCCTTAAAATATTCCTCACATATTCTATTTTCTAACATTTTGCAGCCAGTTAAGAGAATTGCTTCTATTGATAAGTGATAAATCTAGGCACAGCACTAAACATATCTATGTATATCAATGAACAATATATCACAATTCTGAAAAGGAGAGTGAAGTTAAAAATAGGCAAGTTGCAAGGTTTCTACAAGTCTTTTGCCTCTGCTTCTAGTGCTCATTCACCAAGCTAATTATTTCTGTCCTGTCAATGTATAAACACCAAAGAAGGCTTGTGTTTCAAAATACTAATTGTAAATAAGACAAAATGTGTAAGGCTCTACTCAGGAAAATTCTGAAATTGCTACTCAGTAGCATTTCCTTCTTCTAGTGAAGTTTGAAACATGAATGAATATGAAATAGGGGAAATAGAATGACTTTATTTCTTAGGAACATATACTTATCAGTACGTTATTACTAAGTACGTATTATGGTATGCCAATGTTTCCAAAGGTGTTTTGTACTGATATAGGAAATTACTTGGTGTAAAATGTTTCTCTTTTCAAAAGTGAGGAAATGATATTCAAAACCAGGGTGTTCATTGGTCACATTTTTCCTCCTTAACTAACAGTGAGAGCAATAATACACATTAACACAACAGGGGAGTGAAATCATTTCCTCAAACTAGAAGAGCTATTATTAGAAGTAAGGGGTTTGAACTCATGGAAAAATTATCTATTCCTATGGAAAATATCAAAAGTCTTTTCTCTGGATGAAGTCACTCTGAAAGTCACCATGGGACTGCTGCAGAGTAATGGAGTTGAATTAAGAACATTATTTAATTAAATGAGACAAAATATGCCACACTCACCCTCAAATTATGTACATTATGGTTAGACATATATGGATTTAAAACCCTTATACTTTCCCATGATAGATATAATTACTGTTAAAAATATATTATATACACAAACACACATTTGAAAGCAACGGGAAAATAACTCAGAAAACATTAACTTTTTTCATATGTCTATCTCTTTTTGTTTGCAAAGATGTTTTACTGGAATTCCACATTGTAAATTTTGCATTCTGTTCTCAAGAAAGTTGCCTGCAGATTTCCTTTTGTTCTGCTAAAACCTACAAATTTATTTCAGCAAGGTTTTGGCCTCATATCAGCAAGTGGCAGAAAGTCTAAAAGTTTAATTAAAGAATTGTACCTTCAAAATAAAAAAATAAAAATAAAAAACTAAAGAGTATTCTTTTAAAACACATAAACCTTTATCACATATCAATTACATATTACCTGAACAAATGACAGAGAAATTTGTCAAAGATTTAAAATATTTCTTACATACAGGCAGAGATGTTACTGGGAAAAAAAACTTTTTGAAAATGTGCTTAACTAGTTTTACAGCTATTTAGTCTGTATCTTAACATAAAACATCCTAGATTTGTATTTATATCAGTGATTAAACTCAACTTCTTGATTCAGGAAAGAAATGCTAAGCATCTACAAGATGCTAAAATTTGCAGTAACTAATTTTGTCATAGATGACATCGTGTAATTTTAGAGTGAGATATCATTTTGTTTTAGACCCAAATAATAGTTTATACCCACGAATTCCATTCCAGGGAGGTAGGCCCAGAGAGCAGGGCACAGTGCAGAGACCCTGGGTGAGACAACATACACAATTTAAACAGATGAATATCAAGCAATGAAATAGAAGTCATCAAAGGCCTACCATCCAAGGACCAGAAGGATTCTCAGTTCAGTTCTACAAGACCTTCAAAGAAGAACTCATTCCAATACTTCTCAAAGTATTCCAGGAAATAGAAATGAAGGAAACCCTACCAAACTCATTTTATGAAGCTAATGTCACCCTCATACCCAAACCAGGCAAAGACACATCAAGGAAAGAAAATTTTAGACCAATATCCTTGGTGAATACAGATGCAAAGATCCATAACAAAATACTGGCAAACCATATCCAAGAAACATATTAAGAAGGCTGCGTATATAGCTCGGTTGGTAGAGTGCTCCCTGGGTTCAATCCCCAGTACATAAAAAAAAAAAAAAAAAAAAAGAGTGTCCCAAAAACATATTAAGAAAATTGTGCACCATGATCAAGTTGGGTTCATCCCTGGAATGCAAGGATGGTTTAACATCTGTAAAGCAATAAACATAATTCATCATGTCAATAGACTTAAAGATAAGAATCATATGGTTATTGCAATTGAAGCAGAAAAAGCATTTGACAAAATACAACACTCCTTCATGGTCAAAACACTAGAAAATATAGGGATAGTAGGAACATACCTGAACATTGTAAAGGCTATTTATGCTAAGCCCATGGCCAACATCATTCTTAATGGAGTAAAACTGAAAGCATTCCCTTTAAAAATGGGAACAAGACAGGGATGTTCTATTTCACTACTTCTATTCAACATTGTCCTTGAAATACTAGCCAGAGCAATTAGACAGGCTAAAGAAATTAAAAGGTTATGAATAGGAAAAGAGGAACTTAAGCTGTCACTATTTGATGATGACATGATTCTCTATTGAGAGGATCCAAAAAACTCCCCCAGAAAACTTCTAGACCTCATCAATGAATTCATCAAAATAGCAGGCTATAAAATCAATACTCATAAATCTAAAGTATTTTTATACATAAGTGATGAAACATCTGAAAGGGAAATGAGCCCAACACTATTTGCAATAGCCTCAAAAAAAAAAAAAAAACCTTGGGAATCAATCTAACCAAAGAGGTAAAAGAGCTCTACAATGAAAACTACAAAACATTGAAGAAAGAAATTGAGGAAGACCTTAGAAGTTGGAAAGATCACTCATGTTCTTGGATAGGCAGAATTAATAGTATCAAAATGACCATACTTCCAAAGGTGCTATACAGATTTAATGCAATTCCAATTAAAATCCCTTTGACATTTCTCATAGAAACAGAAAAAGCAATCATGAAATTCACCTGGAAGAAAAAAGATCCAGAATAGCCAAAGCAATCCTGGGCAGGAAGAGTGATGCAGGAGGTATCACTATACCAGATCTTAAACTCCACTATAGGGCAATAGTAACAAAAACGACATGGTATTGGCACCAATATAGATGAGTAGACGAATGGTACAGGATAGAAGACACGGAGACATACCCACAGAAGTATAGTAAACTCATAATAGAAAAGGGTGCCAAAAACTTACAATGGAGAAAAGATAGCCTCTTCAACAAATGGTGCTGGGAAACCTAGAAATCCATACGCAGTAAAATGAAACTAAACCCCTATCTCTCACCCTGTAAAAAACTCAACTCAAAAAGGATCAAGGACCTAGGAATTAGACCTGAGACCCTTCACCAAATAGAAGAAAAAGTAGGCCCAAATATCCATCATGTTGGCTTAGGACCAGACTTCCTTAACAAGAACACCATAGTGCAAGAAATAAAAGCAAGAATCAATAAATGGAAAAGATTCAAACTAAAAGTTTTTTCTCAGCACAGGAAAGAATCAACAATGTGAAAAGAAAGCCTACAGAGTGGGAAAATATCTTTTCCACACACATTGCTGACAGAGTACTCAGATCCAATGTTTATAAAGAACTTAAAATACTTTATACTCGAAGTACAAAGAAACCAATCAATAAATTGGCTAAGGAAATGGGCAGATACTTCACAGAAGAAGATATACAGGTGATAAAAAATATATATAAAAAAGTGCTCAGCATCCCTGGTAATTAGGGAAATGCAAATTAAAACCATCCTAAGGTTTCATCTAACTCCAATTAGGATGGCTATTATCAAGAACACGAGTAATAATAAGTATTGGTGTGGATGTGGGGAAAAAGACACACTCATACATTGCTGGTGGAGTTGCAAATTGGTACAGCCACTCTGGAAAGCAGTATGGAGATTCCTAAGAAAGTTTGGAACAGACCCACCATTTGATACAGCTATCCCACACCTCAGTTTATACCCAAAGGACTTAAAATCAGCATAGTACAGTGATGCAGCTCCATCATTGTTTATAGCAGCTCAATTCACAATAGTTACATTGTGGAACCAACCTAGAAGCCCTTCAATTGATGAATGGATAAAGAAACTGTGGTATATATATACACAACGGAATATTACTCCACCATAAAGAATAGTAAAATTATGGCATTTGCTGGTAAATGGATGAAATTGGGAAATATCATGCTAAGTGAAGTAAGCCAAGTCCAAAAAACCAAAGGCTGAATGTTCTCTCTGATAAGTGCATGACAATATGTATTGATGGGGGCTTGTGGGGTTAAGAGAAGAATGAAGGAACTTTGGATGGTGTAAAGGAAAATGGGGTGGGATGGGTGGGGATGGAAAAACAGTAGAATGAAACAGAGAGTACTACCCTGTATATATGTATGATTACATGAATAGTGTGAATATACATTGTGTACAACCATAGAAATGAAAAGTTGTACCCCATTTGTATACAATGAATCAAAATGTGTCTGCAAAAATAAAAAAACACTGTAATAAGAAAAAGCTAAAAAATAACATAACTGAATTCCAAAATAAAATTCAAGAAGAGATGAGGCATGTAAGATATACTTTAAAAATTTCACTTGTAGGGAGGCACATGGATAGAAAATAAGGGCATGGTAAACAGTACACCTAAATACAGTTAGCCCTTGAAAATACAGGTTTTTTAATTTATTTTTTTAAGTGTGTTGCTGAGGTTTGAACCCTGTGCCTCACATGTGCTAGGCAAGTGCTCCACCACTGAGCTACAACTGGAGTCCAAAAAATCAGATTTGAATTGTGCATGTTTTTTCATATACCCTGAATTAATTAATTATTTTGGAGATTAGAGACAAATTGGAAATTCAGAAATACCAGAAAGTCTAGAAAATCTGAAAAAAATAAGTAGATGCATTATAAATTTATAAGACATGTAAATGACATGCTTTATATCCACCATCACATGCTTATATAATTATGTCAAAATTAACCCAATATTGTATATGACAATACTGTGATAAAAAATACTAAAATAAAATCTACAGTTTATATTCCTTTAACAAATTTTATAAATGGATATCATTCTATTAAATAAAATAAAGGGAAAAGAAAGGTAGAAAACTCCAAATTCAAATATAACAATTTCTGCAAAAGGGAGACTTGGATTCTTCCTGAGGTATAAAGGAAGGATGGAAGTACTGTGGATTCTTGCCAGCAGAATCAGAGTGCCAGGCCTGGAGCTTTCATCTCAAAGGGTCATTTTTCTAGTCTTTCCTTGTTGAAGCAGAAACTGCTGTGGACCTGGATGCATACCCAACAATAGTCAGACTAGTTGTGGGAAAGAAAATGAGACAGATGTGCTGAAGGCTTTGGCAAGCTAGAGCTTGTTCTTGTGGTCTACCTAAGGTATAGAAATCACAGGGCTTTTTTTTTTTTTTTTTTCCAAGTTGTGTTTGTAGTTCTGTGACAGAAATGCCAGGGGTATGTCTGGTAGAAAACCAGGTGCATGTAAGATCATACACCTGAGCAGACATCCTAGGTATGTTTAACCCACTTTGACCAGAGACATTTGTTGCATTTGCTCCTGCTTCTACTACATGTGTGTTTTTAGGAGCTTTCCTGGAGATTAAATCAGAACTGTGAGGGTAAGCCCCTTTCAGAAGGGCTCCAAGCCCATTTTAGGGGCTTTGTGTGAAAGATCACAAACCACTGAATGTCTTGTACCTCCAAGATTGAGTATCCATCTCTCCTCACAAGATGGTGGTTGTTCACTCTTAATAGTATGGACCCAGAATGCAGACGGGGAGGAATGTGCTAAAAATTCTCATCAACAAAGGCATATTGTACCTGTCACAAAGCTTGTGGAATAGAGGTCCCATGGGGACATTACACTTTTTAAATCAGTGCTTTGAGAATATTCATAGTTAGGGAGAAATCCTGTGTAAAATTTAAAGAGGCAGAAGAAGGGTCCAAAAATGCTGAGGGACTGTCAGGTAGAAAAAGAATTCTCTACCATTCTCAGGACAAAATGTGGACTGTGCAAACTGGCCAGCCCTATCTTTTTCAGAGACAGTGTGAAGAAACAATGAGAGACTGGGAATCTCACACACAGCTAAGACTACTAAGTGAAAAAGTCCAGAATTGTGGTTTGATTTACAGATAAGTCTCCAGGCTCCACAGGCAGAGGGTTTGTCTTACATTAGATACACACACATACCTGATTTTTTAAAAACTAATTTCCCTAAGCCACCCTATTGCAGGGTTGTAGAAAGGAGAGGAACACAATAGAAAGAGTCAACTGACAACTCTGCTCCCATCAAGCAGTAAGGTGGATTCCCCGGAGCTGTCAAATGAGAAGCTGCTGGTAGGAAGTTCATTGCAACTCAGGAATCAGCTCCTGTACCCCTGAAACTTGGAAGAGAGTCAACAGTCAAAGACTGATGGGCATCTGCTAAATATCCAAACCTCAATGAAATGCAAACCATGATTCAACTAGAATTTTCTATGCTTTGACATTGTATACTATGAACAACTATACTATCAATTTTGATATATAAATAACTCCTTAACTTGAATGATAATTGTCAACCTGGGAACCAACATTATACCTTCAACTCATTTGAATGTAGTTCATCTAATTTTTTAAAGCATTAATTGGAATCAATCTTCCTATGTTTGTTTTCCTAACTCTAGATTATATCTACTTCTCTTCCTTACTGATAATCCTCTTTCAATATCTGCTTTACTTAAAATAATACCTACTCACCTATTTCTCCTTTATATCTTCATGGAAATTACACTTTATAATTTTCTCTTTTTCTTCTTTCTTTCCCTTTTCCTCTCTCCTTTGTTTAATCTTTCTTCCTTTCCTGCTCTGACCCTCTTATTAAAAATTTAATAATCATAACAACTAACTGTGACCTATTCCAGAACTTTATCAAAGGTTTGTATCTGAGTTTGAGGAATTATATAAAACAACTGCAACAAGTTTTTTTTTTCTTTCTCAATAAGATTGAATATAACGAAGCTTGGCTCAGAAGTGATTATAGAAGATAGGGTTCAGTGAAATCTTTTAAAGTGGGGCTGACATTGGGATCAGCAGATGTCAAACACTGAATTAAAATATAATTAACTGGATATTAACCCAACCCAGAACTGTTAAGAAAAATAAGCTTACAGTGTAGTCCTTCTCTTAAAGAAATCAAAACAATACCAAAGATGAGTAGATGTACAAATAATATAAAATATCAAGGAAACAATGTATCCCTAACAACTTATGTTTCAAAAACAGACTTAATAGATACCACACTTGAGGAAATTTCAGAGAAAGAATGTAGAAAATGTATCATTAAACTACTTTATGAGCTAAAAGATCATGTAATGACTAAAACCAGAGAGAAAATAAAGAGAGAACACTTGAAATAAGAGATCAAGATTCTGAAATAGAACAAAGTGAAAAAACTTGAAGGAATCAACTAACCACATTCAAAATTCATTGGAGGGCTGGCATTGTGGCTCAGTGGTAGAGCACTTGCCTAGCATATGTGAGGACCTGGGTTCAATTGTCAGCACTGTATATAAATAAATAAAACAACAGTACAGCAACAACTAAAAATACCTATGAAAAATTAAAAAAATAATTTAATGGAAAGCATCACTAACAGAGTACTTTGAAGATAGACTCTCAGACCTCAAAGACAAGTATATAATCTTGAACATAAAGCTGACCATAGAGAGAGGTGTTACAAAACCATGAACAAAATATTCAAGAAATATGGGATGACTTTAAAAGGCCATATTTAAAATCCATTTGGATAGAAGAAGGTTCTGAATTATGAACTAAAGGAATGCACAATCTTTCTAATGAAATAATATGACACATTTCCAAATCTGAAAAATGAAATGAAAATTCACATACAGATGTACATGTACATAGAGATGTACATGTATACAAAATCATAATAAATCCAATTCTAGACACATTATCATGAAAATTCCTAACAGACAGAAGGAGGATAGAATTTTAAAAGCTGCAAGAGAATAAAAACTGATTGCATTTAGAGGAAAACACATCTGTATTTCAACTGATTTCCCAACTTAAACCCTTTACGCTGGGAGGTCTTGGAATTATATCATGCTCTAACAGAAAATGGATACCAACTAAGAATACTATTTCCAGCAAAATTAAGGTCCTGAACTGAAGAAGAAACAAAAACCTTCCATAATAAAAGCTAAGAAGCATTCATAGAAGGATTCATAATTATAAAGCCTACACTATGAAACATTCAATAAAAAATTTTCAGAACAAATGAAAAAAAAAAAGTCCTGAAAATGGAGGCACTACACTAGAATAGTCAAGCAAATGTAAATCAAATTTGATTTAACTGGAAGAAATAAATCATAATGGCAGGAAATAAAAATCTCTTAACAATGACATTGAAAGCACATGGTCTACACTCACCAATGAAAAGGCATAGATTGGCAGATTGGATTAAAAATCAGACACAGCAATATGCTGTTTGCAAGAGACTCACCTCACAGGAAAAGACATCCACAGTCTAAATGTGAAAAGATGAGACAAACATAAAATTCACAGGGATCTGAAAAAATGCAGGGTAAGTATTGTCATACCATATAAAGAAGACTTCAATCCAGAATTAAATCCAAAGAGACACAGAAGATCATTTCATTCTGCTTAAAGGAATCATACATGAACTTGATATAACAAAAATATTTATGCTAGAAAAATAAAGCATTTGCATACATCAAAGAAATTCTTTGCAATATTAATTATCAAATGGACCACCATATAATAGCACCATTTTATTTTTACAGCACTCTGTTATCACTGTATACATCATTCAAACAAAAACTCTCAATTATTACAGAATTAAAATAAGTAAATAAAAATATGGAACTTATACACTTCTATAGAATATTTCATCCATCAATTACTGAATTAACATTATTTCCCTTTTTTTTTTTTTGGTACTGGTGTTTGAACTCAGGGATCCTGAGCCACATCCTCAAACCTATTTTGTATTTTATTTAGAGACATGTTCTCACTGAGCTGCTCAGAGCCTCACTATTGCTGAGTCTGGCTTTGAACTTGCAGTTTTCTTGCCTCAGCCTCCCAAACTGCTGGGATTACAGGTGTGCACCACCAACCTTGAATTCACTTTCTTTTCAACAGCATGTGGAACATTTTCTAAAATGGGTCATATTATAGGTCACAAAGTAAATATTAGCAAATATGGAAAATGAGATATAATATCTTGTATTCTGTCACATAATAAAATGAAATTAGAAATCAATGATGAGATAAAAATAGAAACCACTCTAACCAGGGTGTTAGACAAAATATTTTTTCCTAATTCCATCCCCCTTCCTTTTCTTCATGCCCATTTGTATAACCCAATAAACTTCTATTCTTCCATCCCTCACCCACTATTGTATGCTATCATTCACATATCAGAGAGAAGAATATCTGGTCTTTGGTTTTTTGGCACTGGCATATTTCACTTAGCATGATAGTCTCCATTTCCATCCACTTACCAGCAAATTCCATAATTTTATTTTTCTTTATGTGTCTATATCATGTTTTCATTATCCATTCATCTTATGAACAGCACCTTGTTTGTGTCCTTACTTTTGCTATTGTGAATTTAGCTGCTATAAACATTGATGTGGCTGTGTTAATGTAGTATGCTGATTTTAAGACATTTGGGTATATACTGAGGAGTGGTATAACTGTGTCAAATGATGATTCCAAGTTCTTTGAGAAATCACCATACTGCTACACAAAACACTTTTGAGTGATGTATGAATAGCAGAAAAATTGGAAGAGAAATAAAAAATAACTTAAGAGGTAAATGAGAAAAATGATAAAACATATCAAAATTTCTGGGATCCAGTATAAAAAAATTCTAAGAGGAAATTTTAGAGCATTGGTCTCATACACTAAAGCAATAGGAAGATACCAATAAAACAGAACATTACATTACAAGGTGCTAGAAAAAGAGCAAATCAACAGCAAAGTCAGTAGAAGAGAGGATTATAATTAGGGTTTTTAATCAAGATTTAAAAAAAAAATAGAAATTATCAGAAACAAAAGAATTAATTTTTTGAAAGAATGAACAAACTTTACAAACTCTCAGGCAAACTAACCAAAAGGAGGACAATGTCTCAAATTATTAAATTTGAAATGGAAAAGGAAATGTTGCCATAGATAGTACTAAATAGAGAGGTGATTCAGGAAGTGTTTGGAAAACTTGCACACCAATGAGCTAGAAAAATTTGAAGATACTGATAGAATCTGAGGGACACATGTTCCACCTAATTTTAACCAGGAGGATACATGAAGCATAAGAAGATTAATTTGAAGCTATGAAATTGAAGCAGTGATCAAAATCGTCCAACAAAGAAAAGCCCCAGATCAGAAGGATTCTCACATTAGTTTTAACAACCATTAAAAAAGAACTACTATCAACAATCCTCAAATTATTTCATGAAATAAAAACTGAGGGAACTCTGCCAAACTCATTTTATGAAACCACTATCATACTGATAACACAAGCACACAAAGACACATCATGGAAAAAAAACGGCAGACCAATACTCTTGATAAGCATAGATAAAGTGTTTGTTAATAAAATACTGGCAATTTGCATACTAAAACACGTGAAAAAAGTAGTGCACCATGATGAAGTGGGTTTCATCCAAGGAATGCAAGTGGGTTCAACATAAAGAAATCAATAAATGTAATTCACCACATAAATATGAAAAAATTCACAAGATTATCTCAATAGATACTGAAAAGTATTTGACAAAGAACAGTACTCTTTAATGTGTAAAACATGAGAAAATCTAGAGATGAGAGGAACTTACTTCAAAAGTGTAAAGGCTATCTATGATAAACCCAGTCCAACATTGCTCTAAATGGAAAAACAAAAACAGAAAAAAAATGAAAGACTGAAAGCATTTCTTCTAAAACAACAACCAGACAAAGATGATCACTTTCACCACTCCTATTCAACACAGTCCTTCAAAATCTAGCAAGTGCATATAGGAAAGAGGAGACAAGTAAACGGATTTTTAAAAAGCTAATATTGCCTGTTTGTCAATGACACAATCCTATATGTAGAAGCCCCAAAACACTCTACAAGAAGATTTCTACAGTTCACAAATATATTCAACCAAGTGGCAGGATACAAAACCTACATACATTAATCAATCATGCTCCTAAACTCCAAAGATGAACCCACCAAAAAGAACTTAGGTAAACTCTCCATCTCACAATATTTTCAAAAAATAAAATAAAACACCTGGCAACCAATCTAACAACAGAGGTTAAGAACTTCTGCAATTAAAACTATAGAACCCTAAAGAAAGAAATTGAAGAAGACTTTAAAAAATGGAAAGACCTCCATGTCCTCGGACAGACAGAATTAATACTGTCAAAATGACCATACTATCAAAAGCACTATAGAGATTTAATGCAATTCCCATCAAATTTCCATTGTCATTTTTCACACAAATAGAAAAAGCAGTCATGGAAGCTTTGTGGAAAAATAAGTGACACAAAATAGCCAAAGTGGTTCTTAGCAAGACAAGTAAAGCAGAAGGCCTCACAATACCAGACCTGAATTTATACTATAGAGATATAGTAACAAAAACAGCATGGTATTGACATCAAAACAGGCATGAAGCCCAATTATATAGGTAAGAATCCAAAGAGACAAACACACATGACTACAATTTTCTGGTACTAGACAAACATTCAAAAAACATACATTGGAAAAAAAGATAGCATTTTAAACAAATGGTGATGGGTAAACTGGAAAGCCCCACATTTTAGAAAGAAATTAAACCCATATGTTTCAACTTGAACGAAACTCAACTCTAAATGGATCAAAGTGTTAGGAAGTAGAACAGAAACTCTAACAACTGCTAGAAGAAAATACAGGCCCATCACACCAACTTGTAAGCCCAGTCTTCCTTAATAAGACTTAAAGCACAAGTAGTCAAATAAAAAATCAATAACTAGAAGGGTATTGAACTGAAGTGGGACAGAAGAGGCTGGACACCCAAGGAATTTTCAGGAAGCAGGTTTATTGGCTACAGTCAGTCCATAGCCTATTGGATAGCCTAAAATATTCTCTGGACCATGAGTCAAGAAATTGTTTCAACTTTACAACTAGTGGGAGGAGGAGCTTGGAGGAGTACATTTTTGCAGGTGTCTACATAAACACAAATTTTTTCATTGAGTTCACAGAAAGTGCTTTTTGTCCCATTTATATGAACAGTCAGTGATTTCACAGGATATACTACAAAGACAAGCAAATCCATCAAATCCACAGCTAAATTTCAGTTCTTACAAGACAAGGAAATAGGGCAACTAACCACTTTGAGCCTTTCTGCAGAGATCTTGACTGATATTTTGTTAACAGAAATTATTTTGGTGAGGGTCTCTGGAGAAGCTTAATTAAGATGCATTGGTGGAGGAGGAGGTTCCATTACAATTCTCCCCTTATTGATGCTCTCCATAATTTAATATCTTAAATTAAAGAGCATAATTATTATCTTCTTGGTTTAAGCCTTACATAATGACAATACTTCAGTTGTTCTTTCAACAAGTGTTTCTATAGTGGACCCAAAAGTTTTAAGGCACAGGGAATCTGAACATGGGAGTAACAAACAAGTTAATAGCATAATAATTACTATACCAACTGAGCTTTTAAATTTACCAAGAGTTGAAAGCCATCCTCCAAAAAGGGAGCTTGTATCCCATGTTTTAATGTCATTCCATGTTTGAACTGGCACATGTCCTAGTTTTCTGATATTGTTTTGTCTTTAACTGCCTGTCCATTGTCATTTATTGGGATGCAATAGTCTGAGCTTTGTATATATTTCCTCTTTGTTAGCCAATAGGTAATCTAATGTCAAGCAGTTTTGATAGATAGCTGCTCATATTTGGGTCTGTTGCATGGTTAGGAGGTCAAAGGCTGTAGCAATTTGATTAGTAATAATTCACAGTAGAGTTTTAAATGAATAATCCAATTTAGCATATAAACTAGTTTCATAGCCCCAATTGCCATCCTCTGCCCAGGTAGAAGGACCAAAACTGGCAATAATCATCTGGGCCAGTCATCATTATCCTATGTTTGTTGACCTCCTAGAGCAAGGTTTCAGTGGATATTTTTTTCCTTGGCCTTAGATCCTCATACAAGATCCTTAGGTCTTTTCTAGAGACAAATAGTCATCTAATTATAACATCATTCTGGTGGATAATGTCTTAAATATACATTTTCTATAACCCCTTAATTATAGTAGATTGACTTGACATATTGTTTACATGATTTTCACCATTGGGGTAGGAGTGTGGTACAGTTCCATAAGACTGTCAAAGGAAACCAAACTAAGTAATAAAACAGGATTTTGGCTAATATGGGTTAAGCAGTATAAGTTAACAAGGCCAAACTAATAATACCAAAAAAAAAAAAATCCTGGGCAACATAAATAAGCAAGGTGAAAAAGTATAAATGAAATTTTTCTAGTCAGTAGCAGTTATTATTATCAAACCTGTAGCAAAAACCAAACAGAAAATTATATATATGGCTAGAGGTAAGGGGTGGTAATGTTTTTAAAGTATAAGAACTATCTTAGAGGATGAAAGAGTCCATATGTTCTGGTAATAAATTTATCTTCCACCTTGCATTGATCAGCAAGCCCTCAAGTGTTTGAACCAGGGCTGTTGTTTCCTCAAGCCTCAGCAGTATGTAAGCTACTAAGCTTCCAGAGTGATTAAAGCAGGGCTGTTGTCCTTCTGAGCCTCAAGCATCTCTGGTGTTTTCTTCCTCTGGATATTCAGTTTAAGGAGTGTAGTGTGGTATGGAGTGTACACCAAGACCATAGCTGTGGGCTTGACCTTGTATAATGAATCCAGGGACCTATCACTTTAATCTTTACTGCAGTTGGTATGGATAAATAACAGTGCAAGTACCCTTCCAAAAAGGTTTTAGGAGCTTAAGATTCCATTCTTTGACCCAGACTGAATCTCCAGGCTTGAAGGTGTGAACATCTAAGGTCAAACTTACTGGCAATTTCTTTTTGACTCATTGGTTGAGAGTCTGTAAGTTTTTCCCCAGAGTCTGAAGCTGTTTTCTTAATGCTATTTCTCCTAATTCTCTTAAGTCTCGCTATAACTCCAATTAGTGGGGGAAACCTCCATACCCTAGCGTATAGGCAAAGAATCCAGTCCTCCTAGTGGCAGTTGCTCTAATCCTTAGTAGTGCAATAAGGAGGATTTCATCCCTATGTAGGTGAATTTCCTGAAATAGCTTACTAATTGAGTCTTTAAAGTCCTGTTTACTCTTTTTACTTCACCAGAACTCTATTTCCTATTGGTAGCATGTAACTTCCATCTGATATTTAAATGCTTGACCAATAATTGTTATCAGCTCTGCCACAAAAGCTGGTCCATTGTTTGAGGCAATGGTTATTGGGATACCAATTCTGGGAATTATTTCCCAGAGGAGCATTCTGTTTACCTCTTTAGTCTTTTCAGTGCAGGCGGGAAAAAGCTTTCAGCTATCCAGAATAAGAATATGTGAAAACCAAAAGATATTTATAGCCCTTGAGTGTGGTAGTTCAGAAAAGTTTACTTCTAAGTCCTCAAAAGATGCTCCGCCTACACTTTAGATTCCCAGCAGAAGCCTTGGACCCTGGCATGATTGTTGTGGGCACAAGTTTTACACTGTTCACAGATTATCCATGCAATGCTTATGAGCCAGGGGATGCAGAAATGCTGACTAAGGACAATCTCAAGTACCATTTTGTCAATGTGTGTTCCCCTGTGGCACTGTCTGATGAAGACAAGGGCTAGAGTCTCAGGGATGGCTTTGGGGCCATCACAAAATCTCCACCAGCACCTCAAGAGATACCTTCTTTTCTCTTTTCCAGTCCTAAACCAATTACTTTTCATGCTGAGAATCTTTGGCTCCCATTCTTTTAGAGAGTCAGGCAGAAGAATGACATTTAAGCCTGGGGCTGGATTTCCTTCTGGTTTCTTGCAGGCAGCTAACCTTACTTCTCTGTCTGCTCTTCAGTTGCCCTGAGCACCCACTATTTTCCTCTTTATTGACCTCAGCAATGTATAATGTCAACTTTCCTGAGTGCTCATACTTCATCCAGAAGATTAAGAATTTCTTGTTCATATTTTATTTCTTTTCTTCCTTAGTTAAGTAGCCCCTTTTCCCCATATACATTCTTGTGAATACAAAGAGTGGTGAAGGCATTTATTGAGTGTGGGCACAGATTTTTGTTGCCCATTGAACTGCTCAGGTCAGAGCAGTAAGTTCTTCTTTTTGTGCTGGAGTTTCCTGAGGCTTTGCCTCAACAGTGAAGTCCAGAGTGACCACTGTATACACAAAAGACATATCCTGTCATCTATGAAGCTGTTTTCATTGGTGAAGTACTCCATATCAGGGTCCTTGAGGGGCTGGTCTGTCAGGTCTGGTCTACTCGAGAACACTTTATGACCTCAATGCAGTGTGATCAATTTGTCCATTCCCATTGGCAGAAGAATCACAGGATTTAGATTCTGAATGACTTCAATGCAGACATGTGGATTTTCACATAACACGTCCTGGTGTCTGACCATCCTCACATTATTCAGCTAATATTGTTCTTGGTACTCCAACAGTGCCAAAACAAGAGTATCAGTTCCTGTCCCAAAGTCAATTTCTTAGCCTCTAATATCAGAAGGGCCAAGACTGCAAGGGTCCATAGACAAGGTGGCCAGCCTTGAATCACAGAGTGAAGTTGTTTATACAGATGAGACACTGGACAGTGCTAGGTCCCAGCATTTGAGTCACAACTCCTTCAGCTATTTCAGACCATGCATGGATCATGCAGAAAAAGAGACTATATGAGATAAGGGGGTCCTAGTTCAGGTGCACTGGTAAATGATTATTTAATGGCCTCAAAGACCTTTTATTGTGTTGGCCCAAATATCAGAAGATCACATTCTCCCCCTTGGTGGCTTCATAGAGGGGTTTGGCCATAACTGAAAAGGTAGAGATCCATATGTGGCAGAATTTGGCAACATTCAGGAACTCTTAGATCTGGCACCAAGTAGAAGGGGCCAGAATTGAATGGACTGCCTGTTTCCTTTCAGTGCTGAGTTGCTGTTTTATCAGTCAGATAGAAACTGAGGTACTTGCCAGAATTGAGCTTTCTCCTTTGAGACGCTGTAGCCTGTTTCACATAGGAGAGCAAAAAGCAGTTGTGCCCACTCAGGTAGTCCTTTTAGGTCACTCTGGCGACCATCTACATATCATCTACATATTAGAAAAATGTGCATTTATATCAGAGGTCAGAACTCATGTTGTTTTCCAGGAAAGGCTTTCAAATCCGTAGCACCACCATCCCAAAGCTTGTTAGTGAGTTTTTGAAGCCCTATGGCAGCCTGGTTCAGGTCAACTAACCTTCAGTTGGGGACATTCTTTGTTCTAGTGGTCCTCTTATTCTTGTTCTTGGAATAAGGTGGTCCTTCCATTCAGACCTTCCTTCAGTCCTGCATTTGTCCCCAATTTTAATATTTGTTTTGGCTTTGCCCTGGTGGCACCCACTTTGGGTGACCTTTGGGTTTGTGGTGAGGGCAACTTCAAGGAGATCCATTCTCTTCTCCATCTTTTGGTCTACCTCTTGTTGACCTCTTGGTCTCAGTTGATGAAAACTGTGGTGGTCACTTCAATCAGATCACCAGCATTCTTTTCCAGCAATATCCTCTAGTTTTTGTAGCTTTTTGGCTAATATCTTTTTGGGCTTGTTTCACCCACTGGTAATCTGGTTCCTCAGGATAAAAGGGAGTGAAGAGTCAGAAGGCCTATGAGGGCCTCATTATACCTCTTTATCTTTAGGAGGTCTTCCTCTTTGTTGGGGTCCCACCTGGATCTGTGTCAGAAATCTGAGACTGAGCATAGATTTGGATGTTGCCTTTTGTGCCCAGAGCATGCTCCTCTAACCACTTTAAAACTTCTCAGGTCTCCCATCTGCATTCTTCTGTCAACACAGGTAGGCTGGATGGATCTGGATAACGTACTTCATCAGATCAATTATGGCTCAGGGCTTCTTCACTTAGGGGCATGTATGATATTTCCAGTTTAAGAGATCAGTGTTGGTGAAAGGCTGGCATGAAAAACTTCATTGTTCCTCTCAGATGTTTCTCTCATGGTCAACAGAGACAGGTCCTCTGTTCTCTAGTAGGGGCATCTGGAAAGCTCTCATCTGGGTTATGCCTCTGGTTTCCCAACTTGGTCTTGGGAGGTGGAGAAATCTTTGGCCCTGGGGAAACCTCTGCCCTAAGGACATTCAGGAGAATTTTTGTCTTTACTTTCTCAGGTGTTTGGTCCCCTTAAGATGGGGCTTAGAGGCCACTATAATCTATTCTAGTCTATTTCTCATAGGACTAACATTTCAACATACACTGTACCTCATTTTTTGTTTTCCCAAATGACTGATACACTTTACACCTTTATCAATGAACACTCTGTTCCTTTTCTTGTGTTAGGACTCATTCTGCTTGGTAAAGCCTGATATGATAATGCCTATTGTTTGTAAATTACTAGCCTTTTTGTTCAATATTTATTAGGTAATGTGTAAATTATTCCTTTCCTTGCCTCGTCCTTTGCTTCCTGAACTTTAGGGGATCGCCCTGATATGACCTGATGCAAACATTTTTAATCACTTGAACCCATATTTAATGGAGTTTCTTGTAAGTAATCATAGAGAAAACAGATGCTAGGGATGATGGCTTTTCTGGAGGTAGAACTGAGAAGGGACTCAAGGAGTGAGGTTACAAGACAGAGAGCAGGAAATGGTGAGAGCTTGAAATGCTGTAGGCTAATGGAGAGACAAGTATTAAATTGGACAGTATTTCTTTTCACAGTATAGGGATTGGTGAGGAGTTGAATAGCAGAGGACAGTGAAGGCAGGGAAAAGGGAAAAGATAGAGTTAGGCAGAATCAGATTATGAAAGATTGCCAGATTTTACATTCTGTACATGTGTTCACAATTGCATTGTAGCTAGGTCACTCCAAATGCTAGAGGCAGAAAAATGTGAAGGATGTATGGAGGAGCAGAGAGGAAAAATGAGAAGGCAGAGTACACAAGGGAAGGGAAGCAGGTCAGAATGGACAGAGTGTTGCCAGAAATATAGAGAGTAGAACATTTTCTGTTATCAGTGTAGAACGAATATTCTTTAAACAAAGGATGAAGCTGGGTTCCCGGGAATATGACAATTGCCGCAGACCATTAAATAGTTTTCCAATGAGATGTGAAATAAACCACATCAACTGTTTTAAGTTCTTTGGGTTTACCATGTAGCTTTACTGTGTCACATCTATGTTAAAGGAAAGCATTTAGAGGCTGGATGGGCAATTTCCTGATTCTTGGATTTCAAAAACCCACCACTGATACAGAGAGGTCTGTGGGTAAAAGTTCATGGTAGAGTCATGCTTACCATATAAAAGGATCTGCTTTCAATTCCCACAGTTGAAAGGAAATTACTTAAACCAAACATGAAGAATGTTTGTGAGTGAAAAATTCAAGGAATATTTATGTAATTCTGGATTTACACAGCTTATTCAAAATTCCAGGAAACAATTTTCTCTACGAAAGATCTTATGGAGAAAAATTGAAAGCATTCCCTCTAAAAAGTAGAACAAGACAGGGATACCCTCTTTTTCCACTTCTATTCAACATTGTCCTTGAATTTATAGCCAGAGTAATCAGACAGATGAAAGAAATTGAAAGGGATACACATAGGAAAAAACTCAAACTATCATTATTTGATAATGACATGATTCTATATTTAGAAGATCCAAAAAATTCCACCAAAAAACCTCTAGAACTCAAATGAATTCAGCAAAGTTGCAGGATAAAATTAATAGTGATAAATCAAGTGCATTTGTATACACAAGAAATGAATGCACTGCAAGCAAAATTAGAAAAACTGTCCCATTCACAATAGCCTCAAAAAATTTGGGGGAATCAATTTAACAAAACAGATGAACAACCTCCACAATGAAATATACAGAAAACTTAAAAAAGAAAGAAGACCTTAAAAGATGGAAAGATCTCCCACACTCTTGGATAAGCAGAATTAACATAGTCTGAATGGCCATACTACTAAAAGTGTCATACAAATTCAATGTAATTATTATGAAAATCCAAATGACATTCTTCATGGTACTAGGAAAAGCAATCATGAAATTCATTTGGAAAAAATGAGACCCAGAATAGTCAAGGTAATCCTGAGCAAGAAGAGTGAAACAGGAGACATCACACAAAATAGAAGACATATAATAAGAACAAAAGTAACAAAAATAGCATGATATCGGCACTAAAATAGATATATAGAGGAATGGTACACAAAATAGAAGATACAGATACAAACCCAAATAAATACAGGTATCTCATACTAGACAATGGCACCAAAAGTATACATTGGAGAAAAATAGCCTTATTCAACAAATGGTGCTGGGAAAACAGGAAATATATATGTAACAAAATGAAATTAAACCTCTATTTCCCACTCTCACAAAAATCAACTCATAATGAATCAAAGACTTAGGTACTAGAACAGAGACCCTGTGCCTAATAGAAGAAAAAGTAGGCAGGCCCAAATCTTCATCATGTCAGCTTAGGACATGATTTCTTTAACAAGACTCCTAAAGTGTGAGAAGTAAAATTAAGATTCAATAAGTGGGATGGATTCAAACTAAAAAGCATCTTCTCAGCCAAGAAAAAAATCAATAACGTGGCAAAAGAGTCTACAGAATGGGAAAAACTCTTTACCACATGCACATCAAATAGAGCACAAATCTCCAGGATACAAAAAAACTCAAACAACTTAACACCAAAAACAAACAAACAAACAAACAAAAAAACCCACAAATATCCCAATAAAACAATGGACTAAGGAACTGATAGACACAACAGAAGAAATACAATCAGTCAACAAACATGAAAAAATATTTATCATCTCTTGCATTTAGAGAAATGAAAATCAAAGCTACTCTAAGATTTCCTGTCATTCCAGTCAGAATGGCAGTTATCAAGAACACAAGCAATAGTAAGTGTTGGCAAGAATGTGGGGAATAAGGTACACTCTTACATTGCTGGTAGGACTTCAGATTTGTGCAATCACTATGGAAAACTGGATGGAAATTCCTCAGAAAATTCTGAATGGAACCACCATTTGACCCAGCTATCCCACACCTCAGTTTATACTCAGAGGACTTAAATCAGCATCTAGAGAAACATAGTAACATTAATGTTATAGTAGCTCAAATCACACAGCTAAACTATGAAACCAAGCTAGATGCCCTTCAGCAGATGAATAGATAAAGAAAAAGTGGTACATATACACAATAGCTTATTTTTCAGTCCTAAAGAAGAATGAAATTATGGCATTTGCAGGTAAATGGATGTAACTAGAAAATGTCACAGTAAGTCAAATAAGTCAATCCTAAAAATCAAAGGCAGAATATTTTCTTTGATAAGTGGATGCTGATCCATTTGGGAGGGGTAGGGAAGAATGAAGGAACTTTGGGTGGAAACAATGTGATTGTTTTCTTTGTGTGTCTTTCTTTACTTATCACTACATCATCCAAATCCACCTATTTTGCTTAACATTAAAGTTTTTCTTTTTTTCTTTTTTTTTTTTTTACTTATGTCTGGGTAAGTACACCATGGTGAATATATAACATATCTGAAGAATATGTTAAATTGCTTACCTCTAAATTGATGATTTTTCTCTTTATATCTATTGATAAACATACTGTTCTAAAACTTAAATTTATGCAACAAAACAAAAAAAATAAGGAAACTATTTTCCTTGGCTTAATTTTATCAAACTGAAAAGAAGCAATCCAATTCTAAAAAATATATATATATTTAATTATTTTATTTTGAAGATTAAAAAACAAGATAATAATATACTAATTTTCTTTAAACCTGTCACGCATTTGTGAGTTTTCTGTAGATTGTATTACACAGAAAAACTGCTTTTGTGAAAGTAATGAAAAAACCATTAAGGTGATAGGAGATGTTGTGATTCATAATCTTTCTGCACATTTATACTTTTAATATCCCATTTATTTGGCCCAGAATTTGCAAGGTTACCTCACCTATCAATTTATATATGTTTGAAATATTTACTTCTTTGTGTGTATGAGAGACAGGAAGAAGAACATGGAGACAGAGATGCCCTACACTTGCATTCCTTTGCTATCTCCCACAAGCTAAGCAAGGAGTTCTTCCGTGGTGATCCCCTAAATACCACTGAAAATGACATTTCTCTTCAAGCAAAGTGCATCTTGAGAAGAGTTGTTTTGGTTATAAGTAGTAGAATGGGGGTGAGTTGAAAGAAAAATGATATTTGTGATATAACAATTATGACTTTGAACCAAGTCCTATCCATGATTGTCTTTTAAAAATGCATGCACTGCATTGGTTATATTTGTATATATTATGCATGATCCTACAATGAAACTTCGGGGACTCTATTCTTCATACCCAGGTAGATCAGCATTGATTATCTCAGAGTCCACTTCCTGACACTTTGAAACAACTAGTACCCTTCCTCAGAGACCTTGATCCAATTTCTCTCTTAATTACTTCTGTAATATCTGTGGAACCTTTAAATACTGATTAACTGGTAGGTGAATCAGTACTTGGTGTTCCAATTCCTAGGATATGGAAAGCCATAGCATTTCTTACTGGCCTCCATTTTCTTCCTCAAAACTGAAGATACTAATAAACATTTGCAAGTCTAGATTTCATCCTGAGTCAACCTGTAATAATATGTCAATAATGTAATCTCTGAGGTTGGGGTTGTAGCTCAGTGGTAAAACACTTGCCTAGTATGTGTGAAACACTGGATTTGATTTTCACAAGTGCATATAAATAAGAATACAATCTCTGTCAAGCACCACATGCCTGTAATCCCCATAGCTCCTGAGATAGAGGCAGGAGGATTATAAACTCAAAGCTAGCTGTAGCAAATTAGAAAGACCCTAAGTAACTTAGTGGGACCCTGCCTCAAAATAAAAAAAAACAGGGCTAGAGATGTGGTTCAGTGGGTTGGCACTCTGAGCTCAATTTCTGGTTAAAAAAAATGCAATCCCCACTTGGACTGATGGCACATATATGTAATCATTGCCAATTGAGAGGCTGGGTCCAGAGGATCACAACTTTAAATCCAGACACAGTAACTTAGCAAGACCCTGTTCCAAACTAAATAAAAAGCAATGGTGATAAGCTCACTGATAAAACACCTAGGTCAAATTTCATTACCAAAGAGATAAAATAAAATTTTTGTCTTGTTTCTACAAAGTTAAAGTCCTCACAAACAAAGAGGGGGCTTAGGAATTAAGCTAGATCTTCTATAAATAAACCGTGTATTCTAGTTCTCAATGTTCAAAATTTCAAATCTTTCTAAAGCTAAGTATCTGCCTTTCATATTATTGTCACTAGAATTAATTTCACATTTGAATATTTATTTTCTTATGTACATAAACAACTGATTGATCTTGAGTCTTGTTACTTTTCTAAGCTCACTTGTAACTTCTGATAGATTTTAGTAAATTCCTACCTTGAAAGTATCCACTTTAACAGTACTTCTATCTCATACCTCATTTGGAAAATCCACAAAAC
The DNA here is from genome assembly GCA_020740815.1 of Sciurus niger. Classification (NCBI taxonomy): domain Eukaryota; kingdom Metazoa; phylum Chordata; class Mammalia; order Rodentia; family Sciuridae; genus Sciurus; species Sciurus niger. The sequence continues at coordinate 24,499 of JAHUXG010020935.1, read as the reverse complement.
TGAGACAGAGAGAGACAAAAGCAAGGTGAAACACCTTTTACTTTGACAAGGATTCTGGTGAGGATCTCAAACTCTAGTCCCTAAAAATCATAAATCAAGAGAACAAAATCACAAACTGCCACAAACATGTTACCAGATACAAGAGATGATAGAAACACTAATCAACAAATTCTCCTTATCTCAATCTAGAAAGAGATAGAATGACGAAAGAAATCCATCTATTTTCAAAAGTAAAACAAATGTTATTATGTTATTAGGAAATTTATGTCAGCATCAGACTTCCACTTATGTAGATAGGGGTTGTTCACTGCAAAAAAAAAAAAAAAAAAAAAAGAAAGAAAAGAAAAAAGGGAAAAGCACATTTGACTTTAGAATGTTTTTTAAAGTATAAATTATTATGAGACATACTATAAACTATAGAGGAAACAGCTTCTCAGGTCACAACACATTTCACATTTCAAAGAAGTTGCATTTAAGGAAAGAAGCAGAGTATATTAATTCTTCAGACTGAAGAACTTATCTGGTGTTTCTGTTTTTGACAATAAGATGGTAATCTTCAATCATATTTTGCTAAAGATTTGAACAGTTTTGACAACTTCTACTTAGCTTTAACACTTATCACATTAGCCTTTGGTCATAGGGTTAATTTAAATTGCAAAAAGAAAATTTTCCTATGGCTTCTGAAAGAAATCATCACAAATATAATTGCTTAAAATAATAGAAATGTATCATTTTACAGTAATAAATGTTCTAGATATCTTGACAATGAATGTCACATTGTTAGAAGAGCCACGCTCCTTCAAGACTAGAAAAGAATTATTCTGCATTCTAGTGACTGCTTCATTACTCATAGCCATAAAAGCTTATCTTCTCTGTTTTGATATAGCCCTCAGTGGTAAGATAGAAAAATCTACCTTGCATAGGACATGATGGTATCCAAACAGCTACCCTCACACTTCACACAGTCTAGAACCAAAACACAGGAGATGGCAGATTGCTTATAAGCTTATCCTTGCAAACAGTATTTGCCAGAATTCCAGAAAATGTTCCACCAAGCACAGGAAAAAGAAGCAAAGCAGGGATCCCAGGGTCTGCAAACTGAAAGATAGGAAAAAGATCCACAAAATATAGTGATATGTGGAGAGAGCTGCATAGGAAACTGCCTCCAAAATACTTAACAGAAAAATTTAGAGCTCTCCAAATACAAAAATGCTCATGTAATAAAGTTAAATTGAGAAGAAGAGTTGAGAATACAGCCCAGTTTAGATAATAGGTATGGTCCATGTTTTTGACTAGACTCCTGGAAATTTATGCAGTTGTATGTAACCTTTGATCATCCCAATAAGATTGTCTTCACCCTTTGTGCACTTTTCTGGTCATCCCATCACAGTACATGTGGGCCTTGGTATTTACCTAAAAACTGGGAGTTTACATGTTGTTCAGTAATCTGATTGTATTACTTCCTCCTTTCCAGGATTCCACCCTGTAAATTTCCTTGACTACACCTCTGCGAATTCAACTCTTGTCATTTTGTCATTTTTAAGTCAGTGTATCTCCAAACTTGAAAGTTAAGGTCTAAAGTGGGAGATATCTTTAGGGAACATTTCTGGTAAAGTGTTTATACTGCAAAATATATGAGGTAATATATATTTCCTTGAGGAAAAAGACATCTCAACAGAGTATGGTACAGATGAGAAATTTCAAAAGATTTCACAAAGAAGGAAACATTCAAGTGGCAAATAAATATATTAATATGAGTATAAAGTAATACCATTTAAGGAAGTTAAAATTCAAGCCAACAGGGACTATTGTATATTCACCATGAAAGAAAAAACAATAACACACGTACCAAAAAGACTGATGTTCACAGAGATTTTAAGTGATTTGAATTGTCAAGCCTGCTATGGCAAGGTAAAAGGTAAAGCCACGTTGGAAAATGGTGTGGTGCTATTTTCTCAGGCATATAATATGAACCATTATTAATTCTACCCCTAGAGAGAGCAGAAGTGGAAAAAAAAAGATATTATGAGAATTCTCTAACTGGTTCCCACCACTGCTGCCTTTACACCTGGGAAAGGTTGCTCCAGCTGCCACCATGCTCTGCAGTCCAGGACACTTCAATCTTGACACTGGGACCCATTTTACACACTAGTCCAAATCTGGTCCCAGCACCATCTCAAAGAAAAGAATGAGGCACTGGTGTCTTTAGTGCTGAGGACCCAAAGTTAAGAAGAAACTGAAAGAGAACAAAAACTGGAAAGAGTGAAATAAAGAAGTGATAGAGGAGAAGGAGAAAGGGGCTGAGGGGAAAACAGATTCTGCTGAGGATGGAGAGGGGAATAAAAAGAATACAGAAAATGAGGATGAAGAGGACAAAGAAGATGAAGTAAGCCCAAATTGACAGAAATCTGAAATTGGGGTGACAGCAGAACCTTCCAGTGAGTGTAGGATGGGATGTCCCTTGGGAACTGAGAGTGGGTGAAAAAACTAGGGTGTAAACATTTCACCTGCTTAGAGCTTGGAGAACTGTTCTAGAGATTCCACTTTCTTTTTTCACCCCAGCCTTCTCTTTTCCATATGCTTAGAGAGGGACACTTACCACTCACTCTTCCATTGTTCCACCACCTGGCCTGCTCCTTCTGAGCTTCCCACTGCTCCCAAGCCACCCTTCTCCCCTTTCCTGTTCTTTTTCTTTCTTATTTAAAGAAGAGGCTAATTTGGTAGCCTCTCTTGGCAGTACCCAGCCTCACATCCTGCCCCAGTCCTCTTCTTTATCTCTAGATTTATCTCATATCCTCTTCCTATCAGAGAGCAGCAGGTTGGAGTTGGGTAGAGTTAGAAACAAACCCACAGCTTCTCCTTCTCCTCCCCATTTTGTATTAACGAGTAAAGGAGAGAGTAACACTTGTATTGTTGTTTTTTTGTTTTTTTTTTAAAGAAAAAATAGTACTACATAGAACAGGAAAAGTGTACTTACCATTGGGGATTTTGGAAGGGTACCAAGAGGAAAAGGGCATGAATGGATTTTCAGGACATCATTGACGTTCTATTTCTCAATGCAGGCAATCGTACATGGTATGATTCCTTTGTGGTAATTCAAGAACCTCTATACTTTTGATGTTTGCCTGTTCTTGCTGTGCTCAAAAACATCAAATTTATTACACAAAAAGTTGTGGGGGAGAGCAAAAAGAAGGATTTAAAAGGACTGAGGAACACATTGCACAATGAATGTGATAATTATGTTGATTGTGGTGCTGGTTTCATAAGTATATACAAATGCCAGAAGATAAAAGTATATATCTCAGATATATACTGGTTAATATGTGCAAATTAAATCCCCATAAGCCTGTAAAAAATTGGGATCCAGCTAAAGATGAGATTAAAAAAGAAACATCCAGACATAAACTAGTAAGTCATAAAATGACTAAGAATTTATTAGTAAATCATCCATGTCAATAATTTGGAAAAAGTAAATTTTATAAAAGCAAGAGTAAAATTAGATGATACTAAAAATGACCATAGCACAGAAAGAATCACCTGTGGGATACCATCCTTATTTAGCAAAATAAGACTAGGATGAGCCATGGGACACAGAGGCCTGGCATCTAGGAACTGCTGGGAAGCATGTGGTGCTGCATCAGAGTGGTTCCCTGTCTCCTTCTGGAATATTCCCCCTAAGAGAATGGCTCCCCTAACTTCACCTTATCCTGTCCATCACATAAGAAGCTCCTCCTGGTCTTGGACACTTTTACCTGTATGCTATAAATAAAAGAGAGAGCTGGTATGGCCAGACCCATCATGCCACCTCTCACTTAAAAAGAGTGTTGAATCTTGTATTTATTGAGTAAATAATTTTTTTGGGAAAAAGAGCGATTCACTGCCAACATCCTCCTCTGGCAGTTAACCCTTTTCTCATCTACACGGGAAGTGGCAGAGAGGCCCCCCCACAATCACCAATGTCAATGTTGGTGCTTTTAAAAAGCAAATGGATTTGAAAAAAAAAAAAAAAAAACTCTGGTATTTTGACACATAAAAATTATGTCAATTATATACTATGTACTTTCCAGTGTATGCAAATATATAACGATGTCTCACTTCATGGGAATACAGTCCAGAAAATTTGTTCTAAGTGATTCTGAATATTTTTCTGAATATCTGAGTGTAGTGACCAGAATCCAGATGATACAGATTATTACATAACTAGAATATTTTGTTTCCATTGTTGTACATGAAGTATATCATTGACCAAAACATCATGATACCACACGACTTATGTTATAAAGTTATAGCAACCAGTGTAGGCCTTATAATGAAATGAATAAATGATAGAACTCAAGACAAAATGCTTAATAAGTCACTTGCTATTTAGGCAGTAAAAAAATCAGAGATTACAGTACAAGAAGAAAAATGGCATTCTTTCCAAAAAAGATGCTAGAATATTGGAATATTTTTGCAATATTAAAAATGCAACTGTACCCTTCACTCATACCATATAACAACCCATTTTTACACACTAAATCCTGAATATAAGTACTATAAATAAATAACAGTGAAATTTTAAAGAAAATATAAGGCATTAACAAGTTCAAATAAAAGAGAGTGGAATAGGATGCATGTAGTGGTGCACACCTGAAATATCCAATACTGTGGAGGCTAAGGTAGGTGGTTCACAATTGTTAGGGAACTCAAGCAACCGAGCAAAATCCCATCTGAAAATAAAATTTAGAAAAAGCTGAGGATATTGATCAATAACAGGACACCCTGATTTCAATCCTGAATGTCACAAAGGAAAAAAAATAGTTATTGCTTTTCAAAGTTATACAAAATATTATTTTTAAATTTATGAATTGTATAATATTAAAATAAAAATTCTATTTCTCAAATAATTCCATGGAAGGGTTCAAGGAGAAGTGACAGATTGAAAGAAACTAATTACCTTGTATATAATCAAGCACTTATAAGAAAATAGGAAAAGACAGACTGCAAAAGAAAAACAGGCAAGAGACTTGAATAGCCACTCTAAATAGGAGATAGCCACTCTAAATAGGAGATACATATCTAAGTGTTCAATAATCAATAAAAACTCAACATCTTTAGAAATAAGGTAATATAAAATATAATCATATATACAAAATACTAGTATTGATGAACATGGAATAAATGCACTCATGAAGGGAAGATGGAGTTTAAGCTGTTAATATTCATTTGTAGAAACTGTTTTTCTATCCAACATACATGATACACCTCCAACAAAAACAGACTGAAATAACAGCACCTGTACATATGAAGATAAAGCCATATTCCTGTGGAGTTGAAATCCAGGGGCATGGTTAAAGAGGATGTACATTTAGGGATAAATAAATAATAAACTGTGGGAAATGATGGTTTCTAAAAGAAAGAAACGCTTTTGCTATGCTACATTAAGTTTGCCAAATGCTACAAAACACCATGTACATTTTATATCAATGTTACATGAATGTCAGATTTCATATGTAAGCATGTTTAAAAAGGAAATTTGCAGAATTTGAGAAAATAAAAACACAGAGAAGCACATAAAAGTATCAGTTGCACACCATATGTGTAGATAAAACTCATCATTATAAAGATGACCATTTTCCCTACTGTTAATCTAAAATAATACCCCATCAAAATTTTACCATGCTTTACTTTAATTAAAGAAGGGACAAAAGCAAAAAATTCTAAAATTCTCCTGGAAGGTTAAATACACATGAAATTGGCCAAGAACTCTCTAATAAGTGCAAAAGTAGCAGCTATCATTGCCTGAAACTAATATATATTATAAAGTTATAATACTGCAGTAATTTAAAGGCCAAGAAATCACAATACAGAAAATTCCATAGGTAAATCCATAAGTATGTAAACATTTCTATTGTTAAGTGCAATTAAAGGGCCTATATAAATTCAACCATATCAAAAAAAATTAATGTGAATGAATGATACAATCCGACCTAAAGGTAGATGTTACAACAAAAGGCACAGATCACTGGTAGGGCTTGTGTGCAGAATGTGTGTGATACTGGAATTATACCACAGCATCACCCCAAAAGCAGATATTAAGATAGACAATTTTTGAAATATAGAATATGACCCTCATGATGCTCCCTCCATTCATGGATACATCAATAAATATCTACTCCTGTTTTGAGTCCCTCTTAAAATAAATTGAGAGTCATACACATTTGAAAACTGAAAACAATATCTACCATTAGATGAGTAGGAAAAGTTGTGCACTTGTGTGGCAGGGGAGACCCGGGGCCCAGGGTTACGCCACATGCATCCAAGATGGCGACTGGCAGAGAGCCAAAGGGCCTGCTGAATGCGCCTAGAGAAAAATTGGAAGCGTTTACCATTGGCTGTATGATAATTAGTCCAGTCGCCTAGCGCGTGGACAGATATCTCTTACATATATGCTTGAACTCGTGATCGCTTGACCTTTAATAGGATTGGATGGACATATCTGGTTACAATTGCATATGCATGAGACTACTTATATATTGAGGGTGTTATCTGAATAAAGCAGAAGCTGCTTCATGAACTTCTGAAGAGTACGTGTTGTTTGTCCCACTGGTCGGTGGCCAGCGGAAGCGGCGGCAAGCAACACACTTGAGCATTAACATGCCTTTAGCTATGTGCCATATAATTAGGACAGAATATCCAAATCCAGTGTCACCCTGAGTAAAGGAAAACCGATTGGGTCATAAATATTATACGTTTAACTCTAAATTGCCTGTAGTTTAAATATTAATTCATCTGGTGAACACAGAGGAAGGAACTAGATATACACAAGCATGAATACCAGAGAAAAAGGGTGTTTTCTATGGCCACTGTTCAAGAACCATGGGCTTTATTCCATGGGACTAGGGCAGAACAGGAGCTAAATCTCAAGGGTCCCAGTTTATCCCCAAAAGGGATTACCCAGCATACTCTGTAAACTGTTGTTGCTAAAAGATGAACTTCTATTTAGCCAGCACCAAAGAGTTAGTAGGGGAAATACAGTCCACGACTGGCAGCCCAAGTGGGACTTCAGCACTTCTGGATCCCTCTACAATCAGTTCAGTAATAACTCCAGGTCTAATCATTTCTTTCTATGAGGAATTTGTCCCAACTTCAACTTTTTCCATTCAAAGGTACATCCTAAACCACCAAGCTTTGGGAGCAATGGCAACTGTGCATGTGCTTATCTCCCAGGATCACAAAGGAGTGGCTTTGCATTGATGTGCAAGCATTTCCATGGGCTACAATCTCAACCAGAAGTGAAGAAAAAGGGTTAAAAGCACAGATCTATGTTTACTTCTAAAATAGGTTTACATCACATTTTTTCCAGTGAGTATAAAGCAGCCTGAAATCTAACAAACTTTCTTCAAGAATTTAGTGCACCAGTCAACTATACCTTCTACAGCCTGAGCACAGCTGTTAGAATGGCTACCAAACAGTTGAAGAATAACTTCTACTCTGATTATATGGATATGAAGAAAGAAACAAATTAACACTGTGCTAGAATATAAATTTGGTACAGCCACTTAAAAAAATAAACATTGAAAGTTCTTAAAAACTAACACAATAATACTAACTCTGGGTCCATTTCCAAAGTAGGTAAAATTGATATGTTAAATGTTTGCATTTCATCTTCATTGTAGCAACATTCTTACTAGTCAAAATAAAGAAACAACTAAAGTGCCTTTTGGATGAAGGGTACACCAGGAGACTTCTCCCAGGTTTAAGAAAATATACTCCCTAAATTTAGACTGCTCTCTAACAACATAGTTCCAAGTACTAATATTCACTGATATCTTGAATATTTGATATTGAGAAGGATACAGGCAGGGTGGCACACACCTGTAGTCCCAGCAACTCATAAAACTGTGGCACAAGTTCAAGACCAGACTCAGTAACTGTCTCAAATTAAAAAAATAAATAAATAAATAAATAAAAAGTACCACAGATGTAGCTCAGTAGTAAAGGACCTCTGGGTTCAATCCACAGTACCACCATCTCCCCCCCATAAAAGAAAGAAAAGCAAGTTTAGGAAGAAGTAAGGACTGAGACCTCCTACAGACCACAGCTCCCCTCATGCAGGAAAACAATACATGGAGTTGTGATTCTGATGATCATCCCACTTCACAATCCATCACACAATCTGGGAAGGTGCTGGAATGCTGCTACATATGTGCTTAGATAGGACTTCAGGTAGAGGCTGCAGATATTCTGCAGGGATAGGGCAGGACTTCCAGAGTCTACTGCTGACATATGATCCACTTGACTGTCCAGTCATGTGGGGCACTGACCTGCCCCAGAGGAGAACCCAGGCCTGCAGACATTGGAGGCTACCACAGGAATTCCAGTCCACAATTGCCAGTTCTCACCATAATCCCTGCAGCCAGTTTCAAGTAGCCTCAGCCCCCAGTCTCAGGATGCCACTGCACACTAATGATTTACTGGCTTTTGTGGGTCCCAGTGTTCTACCCATAGATCTTCCAGCACCTGCATAACAGAGCAAACCAGGTCTCCTGAACATAAAAGAGGGAGCCTAGACATGGATACCAACACTGGCACACTCCAGAGACAAAAGTCATACTAGATGGCATAGCCTGCTTCTCTTCAGTGGCTGTATGCTGGATTAGACAATGCTGACTGAATAGACAGGGCTTATGTCTTCACATGCTGAGATTGAGTCCAGTGAGTCTTCTGAGTGACAGGAGGTGACATCAAATGCATAGATGAATGAGGTCACAATGACAGGTTTTTGGCTGCAGTCTTTTTTTTTTTTTTTTCTGTTGAGGTGCAAGGAATTGAAATCCAGATCCTCAGACTGCAGCTATTAAAGCAAGGTTTCCTTGGAGAAGTGGAATCCAACCCAGCTAGGAGGATTTTGCACTTAACCTTGCATATAAGACCTTTTCAATTTGTAGATTATGTATGTATATTATTCATGTATGGAAACAATTGACTATACTGTAAAGTTTCATTTAACTTCCCTACTATCTTGTGATGAAACACAGAAGAACTGGAAAGAAATTCCCTAAGACAGCAATATTCAGTGATAATAATATGTGAGGTGCAAGGGTAATTAACTTTTTCTAGTATTCACATAAAAATAAATAGTATAAATTGATTTTAATAACATAATCCAAGGCATCCAATAGGTGAATGTTAACGTTATATGACCAAAATATATTACTAATGAAACACATGAATTTTTGGAACAGGACCCTCAAAATTATGTCAAGCCTCCAGAATATCTCAGTTCATGGAACCAAATTTCACATTTAAGAGCAATGCCTCTTCTAACCTCAGGAAGATGAAGGTCCTGACCACTGCTTTTTTATGCTAAAGTGAGGGATACAATTCCTTACCAATATTCTCCTTAGGTCCAAAAAACAGGAGAGACACTCCTCTGAGTGACAGCAGGAAGGTTTAATCAGAAAGTTTCCAAAAGTAGACTCTTTTTTTCACCAATGCTGACCACAGTACATTCAATTCAGATATCAACAAGCAAAATAAGATGAAGTTCTAGGAGTTTGTGTTCTATGTCTTTAGATTCAGAGCTTTGAGTATATAATTTAAATGCATTAAAGATAAACATTTCATTTTGTAATTTGGCCTTAGACCTGATGGCTAGTCTATGACAGTTTTTTTCCTTCTGTGACCAAAACCCCTCAACTAATAAGCAAATTAGCTTGGAATCAATATGAACTGTGTTTCCAGGTATGGTGACACAACCCTGAAATCCCAGCAGCTCAAAAGAATGAGGTAGGAGGGTCACAAGTTCAAAACCAGACTCAGCAACTAAGCAAGACCCTCTCTCTAAATAAAATATTTAAAAAAAAGTGCTGGGGATGTGGCTCAGTGGATAAATGTCCCTGGGTTCAAACCCAGGAACAAAAACAAACAAAGCACAAACATCACTACACCACATGACTCATAAAACTGTTATTATTTTAGAACAGTGACACTTCGTCAAAATAGCAGGATTTCTATTTCTTTGCATGCAAGTGTGTGTATTACATACTACTATATAATATATTTTTTTTGTAATTTACTTATTTGTGTAAAGTGTTTTGTGCTTGCCATATGGTATCTGCTATGGAATAAACCATGGTCAGGATTTGGTAGGAAAAAAGTCTACTTCTGGAAACTTTCTGGTTAAAGTTTTTGCTTTCATTCAGGGGACTGTCTTTTCTATATTTTGGACCTGAGAAGAAATAATGGTAAGGAATTATAATCCTCTCCTGAAAGAAATGCAGACAAGAGACTTGCCTGCACCTCTGTCTGTATATTTATGAAAAAAAAACCTTTTCACAAAGCTGACTAGTTATGATGCTCCTTTTCCAGGACCCAGGAAAATCTTGGTTCAGTTTATAACAAGGACATACTGCCAGGGGCCAGCCCTAGCAGGGGTCGGGGGTCCTAGGTGGATGGGAGGCATCAGCGTGGTGGAGAAACAGCACACAGAGACACCAAGTGTTCTGAGGCTGAATCTGTGTTTATTTTTCTGCTAGCCTTTTTATAGATACTTTTCTTTAGTAATGATTATATCATTTTTGGTTAGTTTAAAACAAGAAAAACATTCAAAAGTACAATCTATTCTTCTTCTCAAATTACACATTCTCTCTGTATTAGTCCAGACAAAAACAATCTTATTTCTCAGCTAGACTAAAACAACCTTGTCTCCCAGCTAAACTGAAACAAACTTGTCTCCCATCAAAACTGAGGGCAATCACATGATTATTTCAATAGATGCAGAAAAAGCATTTGATAAAATACAGCATCCCTTCATGCTCAAAACACTAGAAAAAATTGGGGTAGTGGGAACATTCCTAAACATTATAAAGGCAATCTACGCTAAGCCCATGGCTAATATCATTCTAAATGGTGAAAAACTGAAAGCGTTCCCCCTAAAAACTGGAACAAGGCAGGGATGCCCTCTTTCACCGCTTCTATTCAACATCGTCCTTGAGACTCTAGCCAGAGCAATCAGACAAACCAAAGAAATTAAAGGGATACGAATAGGAAAAGAAGAACTCAAACTATCCCTGTTCGCTGATGACATGATTATATATTTAGAGGAACCTGGAAATTCCACCAGAAAACTTTTAGAACTCATAAGTGAATTCAGTAAAGTAGCAGGTTACAAGATCAATGCTCATAAATCCAATGCATTTTTATACATAAGTGATGAATCTTCAGAAAGAGAAATTAGGAAAACTACCCCATTCACAATAGCATCGAAAAAAATAAAATACTTGGGAATCAATCTCACAAAAGAGGTGAAAGACCTCTACAATGAGAACTACAGAACACTAAAGAAAGAAATTAAAGAAAACCTTAGAAGATGGAAAGATCTCCCATGTTCCTGGATAGGCAGAATTAATATCGTCAAAATGACTATACTACCTAAAGTGCTATACAGATTCAATGCAATTCCAATTAAAATCCCAATGATGTACCTTGCAGAAATAGAGCAAGCAATTATGAAATTCATCTGGAAGAATAAAAAACCTAGAATAGCTAAAGCAATCCTCAGTAGCAAGACCGAAGCAGGGGGTATTGCAATACCAGATCTTCAACTCTACTACAAAGCAATAGTAACAAAAACGGCATGGTATTGGTACCAAAATAGACAGGTAGATCAATGGTACAGAATAGAGGACATGGACACAAACCCAAATAAATACAATTTTCTCATACTAGACAAAGGGGCCAAAAATATGCAATGGAGAAAAGATAGCCTCTTCAACAAATGGTGCTGGGAAAACTGGAAAACCATATGCAACAGAATGAAATTAAACCCTATCTCTCACCCTACACAAAACTCAACTCAAAATGGATCAAGGACCTCGGAATCAGACCAGAGACCCTGCATCTTATAGAAGAAAAAGTAGGTCCAAATCTTCAACTTGTTGGCTTAGGATCAGACTTCCTTAACAGGACTCCCATATCACAAGAAATAAAAGCAAGAATCAACAACTGGGATAGATTCAAACTAAAAAGCTTTCTCTCAGCAAAGGAAACTATCAGAAATGTGAAGAGAGAGCCTACAGAGTGGGAGAATATCTTTGCCAACCATACCTCAGATAGAGCGCTAATTTCCAGAATCTATAAAGAACTCAAAAAACTCTACACGAAGAATACAAATAATCCAATCAACAAATGGGCTAAGGAAATGAACAGACACTTCACAGAAGAAGATGTACAAGTAATCAACAGATATATGAAAAAATGTTCAACATCCCTAGTAATAAGGGAAATGCAAATCAAAACTACCCTAAGATTTCATCTCACCCCAATTAGAATGGCGATTATCAAGAATACAAGCAACAATAGGTGTTGGCGAGGATGTGGTGAAAAAGGAACACTCATACATTGCTGGTGGGGTTGCAAATTAGTGCAGCCACTCTGGAAAGCAGTGTGGAGATTCCTCAGAAAGCTTGGAATGGAAACACCATTTGACCCAGCTATCCCACTCCTTGGCCTATACCCAAAGGACTTAAAATCAGCATACTACAGAGATACAGCCACATCAATGTTCATTGCTGCTCAATTCACCATAGCCAGATTGTGGAACCAACCTAGATGCCCTTCAGTTGATGAATGGATAAAGAAACTGTGGCATATTTATACAATGGAATATTACTCCGCAATGAAGAATGATAAAATTATGGCATTTGTAGGCAAATGGTCGAAATTGGAGAATATCATGCTAAGTGAGATAAGCCAATCTCAAAAAACTAAAGGACGAATGATCTCGCTGATAAGCGGATGAGGACATATAATGGGGGGTGGGAGGGGCTAGCATTAGGTTTAGGGTTAGGTTTAGAGTTAGGCTAAGGAGAGCGGTAAGAATGAAGGAAAGAAGGACTGTGTAGAGGGAAAAGAGGGGTAGGAGGGGTGGGGGGAGGGGAAAAATAAAATAAACATCATTACCCTATGTAAACGTAAAAAAAAAATAAAAATAAATAAAAAATAAAAAAAATAAATAAAATATGAAATAAATGAGCACAAAAGGAAAAAATAAAATAAAATAAAATAAGTTTATAAAATGATACTCTTGTTTATGAATATACATGTATATACCAAACTGATATAAAAATAAAGACAGGAAGCATAAAAAAAAAAAAAAAAAAAAAAAAAAAAAAACTGAGGGCACCATGATCTGCCAGCCTTCAACCTTCAGAACAAACACATCATTAGATTTTCTGAGAAACTACCCCCACCATGAACTCCAGTGTTTAACAGTGAAAAGCTTTTACTATTATTAAAGGGCAAAGAAATCAACTCATAATTAATATTTAGTCTATTCTAATTTCATATAATGGTGGACTACAATCTTATTGTGATTCTCAAAGAATTAGACTAAACATAGGAAAAGCACAAAATATGAGTAACCTAAATGTTTTTATTATGTAAGGTATCTCTAGAATCAACTATTAAAACTAGGAAAGCAACAAAGGCTAAACACCACATTCACGCTCAAAGAAATGCTTCTTTATCCATCTATTATTATACTAAAGCAATCATAGTCTCCTTTAAACTCGAGCACAGTTACAATTGTTCATTTTTATATATTTATCTATGTATTACTGCTAATTTTTCATTGTGCACTATTTTGTGTCCCAATACAGTAAAGCCTTCCAAATGTTTTCCAATAAGTTTCTAATGATATATTGATTATTAATATTAAAAAGCAAATACACATGGAGACATGCCATTCCTATGGCCCCCAAGAGGGAGAACAATCAACAGAACCATGTCAAGTGTTGAGTCCTCTATTCCAACAGACCTTGTCAAGTGTCAGATCCTCTACTCCAACAGAGCTGTGTCAAATGTCAGAGTGGCAGGAAATAGACATGGCAGAAGATGATGATTCAGAAGTAATCACAACCCTCCTTTACAAATCAGCAAATGATACAGGTTTCTATTTCATTTTCTAAACATAACTGAACATGGGCAAAATAGGCATGGACAGAGAACTATTTTACTGGGGACACAGAATAAAAAGAGGAGGAGAAACATGTTAGTTGTACCTTAAACCAGTAGAGAATTGGAATTTGGAATTCAGACAAGGAAGACTCAACCTTAAATTTGGGCATGTGCATGAGTACCTATAGTGAAAAGGTAATTTCATGATTTAAAAGAAAATTCATGTGAGTGGCAGGTAATGGATAAACAATTAATATCTGCATAGTGTCTTCCAGGTGCTCTGTCCAGCTGTGGCTCACAGCACACACATATATTGGTAGCCTCTAAGAAGAGCATTATCCATCTGTGTCCTCAGAAATTATTCTCATTGTAGAGATGAGAAAACACAGGTTTCTGGACATTAAATGGCAACTCAGCAGCACACAGAAAACTACCCAGAGCTAGAACTGTATAAAATCCCTTCAAAGCTTCTCAAAGGCTGCTTAGCTCTTTATATAAGGGATGTTGATCTGGAGAAATATTATTTTCTTCCCATTTTGAAGACAGTGCCTAGAGAAGACATCCCAGGAGCAACACAATATTTTTTTTCCTTCTTTCATATTAATGAACTCTTCAAAAACAGAGCTACCAACCCAGATTCTTTATGAGGGTAAATGTTTAAAAATTACAGAGTACAAAAAGCAAATCACAGGCCCAGAGTGTGAGTATGACTCAGGAAAAAAATGAATCAAAAAGGCTTATAAAGAAGAATAATATTATGGCATTTGTAGGTAAATGAATGGAGTGGGAGAATATCATGTTAAGTGAAATAGACCAATCCCAAAAAAACAAAAGCCAATTGTTTTCTCTGATAAGGTGATAATGATATATAACAGGGTTGGGGGTGAGGAGTGAGAGAAGAATGTAGGAACTTTAGATTATGTAGAAGGAAATAAGGGGGGTATAAAAAATTGTGGAATGAGACAGACATTATTACCCTATGTACATGTGCAATTACACGAATGGCATGAATCTACATCATATACAATCACAGAAATGAAATGACGTACCCCATTTGTGTACAATGAATCAAAATGCAATCTGTAAAAAACAAATAAATAATTAATTTTTAAAAGATTTATAATAAATTGAAAAACTCTGTGTAACTATTTCTAAAAATAAATGTTCTTTTGTTGCTATCTCCACATGTCATTCAATAAACAATAAAGTATATGTAAATATTTCTAGGATTTGCCAAACCTTATCCCATATTATTTTGTATTAAACTCCAAAATCCAGATAATAGAATGCATGATTCACTGTCAAAATCATTTAAAAAAAACCTTAAAGGAACAGGGGTGGATATTTTTTGTGAATGTGTCATTCAACAACTTACTTACCAAATGATTTTCAGGAAATATATTCATTTTCCTACAGCCATAAGAACAGAATTTCCTCATTTATTTTTCCTGTTAGAATTTTCAAAGATAAGTCCTAGAATCCCATGTGAAATAACCTCCAAATATAAAACAGACAAGTAACCTACAATACATACTGAAGGAAAGCAAAAAGGCAAATCAGTTTTTTTCATAATTAGAAGTAGAACCATTATTTCCTAAAATCAAACTCTGCCTTTATCTTTGAAGTCAGAAACCGCAAAAGAAAGGCATGCAAGAGCCTTGAACAACCAATTTATACAGGAGATATGTAAGTGTTCCATAATCATAAAAAAATTGAACATCTTTGAAAATTAGAGAAATATAAAATAAAATCCCATTATAGATAAAGTTAAATAGTATTCATGAAGATATAAAACAAATGAATTCTCATAAACCCAAAGGAGTTTAAGTTACTATATTCTATTTGTGGAAACTGTTTTGCTATTAAAGATACATGATACTCCCCACAATGGAGACTTAGTGAAATTACAGCACTGAAATTACACCCAGTAGGATGGTTCAAGGAAATGTAATCTTGGAAAAGATAAATAATAATCTCTGGGGAAAATGGTCACAAGGGGCCACTATAAAACACCATATTTACGTTTCACATGAGTGCCATATGCATATGTGATATTTCACATGTATACATGTTTAGAAAATAGATAGAACTTATGAGAAAATAAATATTGTCAGAAGCACAAAAAAGACTCAATTACACATTCCATGTGTACATGATAAAACTCAGCAATACAAAGATACAATTTTCCTCAAAATAACCTACAATATATTCATCAAAATTGCTATGTACATATATGACTATATCACAATGAATTCTACCTTTATGTGTATTTATACAGCAGAAACTTTTCAAAAACAATAAAGAAATAGAAGGAAGACAGGGGAAGGTAGGAGGAGAGGGAAAGGGGAACTACTGGAAACTGAAGTAAAGCAAATTATATTCCAGGCCTGCATGATTATGTCAAAATGAACCCAAATATATTATAGAACTATAATGCAATGATAAAAACAATTCAACATGCATTACTTTTAATGAAAGGAACCAAAGCATAAAGTTCTAAAATTCACCACAAAATTGTATATATATATGAGTTTAGCCAAAAAAAACTTTTTCAATTATAAGAACAAAAGAAGTCTTATTGTTACCTCACATTCATATGTATTATGAAACTATACTATTACAATAATCATCAAGGAATAACAATATAAACAAAATGCATACATGAACCCATAAGTATGTAAAAATTATATGCTTAATTGTAATAGAAAAGCCTAGACAAATCAATCCACAAGGCCAATCTCAGCAATTTAGCTAGACCCTTTCTCAAAATAAAAATAAAAATTACCAGGGATATAGCTCAGAAATAAATTTAAAGTGTTCCACCATTCAACCCCCAGTAACCAAACAAAACAAAACAGGAAATTAAAGAAAATAGTAAAAATGAAACCTAGCTAGCTCAGGAAGAAGTAAGGTACCTGTAGATCACAGCTCCTCTCCTGCAGGAAAATGGCAACTGGAGATTTACTTATGATAACCATCGCCCTACCTGGTGGTCACCAATGTCTAGGAAGATGCTGGGCTACAGGCACAAACCTGCCAGATAGAATTTGAGTCAGGGTTGAGGGTGCCCTACAGGGATAAGAAAGGCTGTGCCACTGACATGCTACCCACCTGGAAGGCCCAGTGGTACTGAGGGGGCACTGACCCAGAGGAGGGCCCAGGCCTATAGACTGGAGAGACTGCCTGGAGTCATGTTCGCCAGTTCCTGTTCCCGATGTAGCCAGCCCCCAATTTCAACAGTCTCTCCCCCAGCCTCCCTCTGAAAGCTCATTATGCCATTGCACACTCACCATTTCCTGGTGGTCAAAAGCCAAGGCTGCTCTCGAGGAATATTCAGCACCCCTACCTACAGCAGAGCAACCGAGGACTCGAAAATGTAAGAGTGAATCCTAGAGCCAAATGGCAGGAATGGCGATTGCAGGAGAAAAGAACCCCGCCCGATTGTGGGAGCCCGCCCCCTTCTGGCTGGCTACACTCAGGATTGGACAGTTCTTACTTAGCGCTCCTAATTGGACAGGGTTTCAGATCGTGTACCCCCCCAGTCTGAGTCCAGTAAGACCTCCTTTTGAGTGACAGGGAGCAATGTCCAATCCAGTCACGATTAAGGCCAGAATGACAGGTGCTTGGTTGCACTTTTTTTTTTTTTCTTTTGAAGTCTGAGAATTGCACATCAGAGCCTCCAAACACAGAATATTTGCATTTAATCTTGCATGTAAGGTCATTTCAGTTTATGAATTATTTATGCCTAGATATTATTCATGAATGAAAATAATATACAACTACTATAAAATTTCATTTAGCTTTTCTGCTCTCTGGTCTTGTTAGAAGACAGATTGAACATAGAACTGGGAAACAACCCCCAAAGCAACATGTGAGGTAGAAGGGTAATTTAAATATTTCTAGTATTCATGTTAATAACATAAAAAAAAAAACAGTTGAAATTCAGCATATACAGAACAGTAACTTTTTGTGACTAATAAACAGCACAGCACCTACTTATATCAATAGTCCCCATTAAACAATTAAGTCCTCTAAAAACAATCAATTGTAGAGGTGAGCAAACACAGGCTTCTAGATATAAAATCAGCATCATGTGTCAAAACTGAGAAGTGCCCAGGACAGAACTGTATGAAATTTCTTCGAATCTTCTCTAAGTCTATTTTGCTCCTGATATAGGAACATTTACAGACATACGATTTCTTCTCCATTTTAAAAAGAGAGCCTGGAGAAGGTATCCCATAAGGTCTTTTCGACTTGAGAGACTATTTCTTCAGTAACAGAGATATGTCAACCCAGGTTCCTTATTGGGGAAAATGCTTGGAGATTACAGGGTGCAAGAAAGCACAACACAGGGCTCAGAATCGGGGAAAGGAAAAAGTCTAACTAGCTGATAATCCACTAAAAGTGAACTCAAGCTTGTCACTTGGGAAATCGGAAAAAAGAATGGAATAGTGGGATTTTATTTTCCACATGGACAAGAGATCAACCAAGAAAAATAACTTTTTAAATGCCAACACCCAGAGAATACTGGATGCAGAGAAGCAGCTACCAGGAGAGATTTCTAGTGGCAATGTAACTTTAGCAGCCCTTCTGTGATGTGAAGTAATCCAACTGTAACTATTAAAATGTTCCATGTGCTTATCCATTCATTCAGTATTTTCTTTCCTGGGAGTCTGTCTTCAGCAGGAGACTAGTTTATGTTACCAGCCGAATTTTATCCTCTCCCCAAATCTCATATATTGGTGTCCCAAATACCTAGTGCCTCAGACTGAGCCTCTATTTAAATATATGCTTCTTAAAGACATGATTAATTCTAATCCAGTTAATTGGTGTAAAGTCTAATCCAATGAACTTTCTCTCCTTATAAAAAGCAGCAATAAGAACATAGAGAAGCATAGAAAAATGCCATGCAAATACAGAGACAGAAGACGGCAATATGTATGTCAAAGAGTGAGCCTCAGAGAAAATTATTCCAGTAAGCATCTTGATTTACAGACTCTGAAATAAGCACAAATAAATTTTTGTTTAACTCTACCTGTGGCATTGTCATGACAGCCCAATGATACTGACTCAGTCCACTAGGACACATATATACTCTCCCTGCAGTATGACTGACTGAAGGTACAATTAAATTACATAATATTCCACCAACATCAAAAGGCTGAACTGCTGCAGGAAATGGCATTTCTTACTGGAATATTATGAGGGCATGTGAGAACACACTCTTTATCTAAAGGGGCTTTAGAAATTTGTTTTTTGGTATAGCACAGTGATGAAAAACCCTTAGACTATTCTTACCTCATTTGTTTGTGTAATCCTCATTCCTCTTTGTGTCAATAATTTCCTGGTTGTAAAGGTGTTAGTGTGTAAGTTTGTAAAAGAAATAGAAGTGCAGTGGGGATGACTGGTACATTGGCTACCTGGGGCAGGTAGCTAAAATAAAAACAGCAGCAGTTTCCAGTAAATATTGAACATGATGTATAAATATTTGCTCTGTTATTTCTACAAGTATGTAATCTGGAGATTTATTCCTATTAGGTTGCCATGGGGAGCAATACAGACTAGATTTCTTTGGGGATGGGAATGTAGGTCATTCAAGTAGTAAATTCCTGGGACAGGGTTTAGGTGAGTTCCCATATTTGTGTATTTGTCCTGGACCTATGTTGACCATGTCCAATTCCTACCCATGGAGTTCCTTTTTCAGAAGACTCATCTAACCTTAGACCAGAGATATCATTTTGGTTGTGTGGTTCACTTACTTATTCCCCAAGGAGACAGAATTGTAAGTAGCTCAATGATGATCTGCATGAAACTCTGTAGAGATTGTCTTACCTGTAGGACAATAATCAATGTTGGTCATGTTGACTGACTCCACAGGGGACGGTCCCATTGAAAATTTTTATACCCAGATCAGGTATATATAAATATATGCATAGACCTCCATGCAGTGGTGATACTAAGTTACAGAATAAGGTCTATGGATAAATATTTGAACAGAAAAACTAGCATTAAATACTAAAATATCTACCCTACCTGCCACTTCCAGTGATACAAACATGAAAATTCTGCCAGTTTTAACATGGAATAACCTACTCCTCTGAATACACAGAAAGTGAAGGTTAAAGGATTTCTCACATATGATCATAGAAGAGGACTTGACTTACCTGGATTGGACTTCTCTGCACTGTTCTATTTTACCTGTGGCTGGCTCTGGATAAGTGGCCATTAGGGTCTGGTGTGAAGGCTGAGTCAAAATCTGATATTTTTGTTCCTAGAACCTTGGAAGGTATGGAGAAATAAAAAAAAAAAATACTAGTTCTCTTGCCCAACTGCTTTCACCACATGAACTACTAAGGGACTGTCTCTAGAATATGTGTGCCTGGTTTCCAGAGTTCTAAGTTCTTTTGGGTTCTAATGCTAAGAAATTGAGGTCTCTTTTTCACAGTTTAATTACCTGAGACTCTTCATATAATAAGAACTTTCCAAAGTGTCATTTGGAGTGCTGACTTGGCATCTGCTCATCTATGCAAACTTATACAAACAGGTGACCTTTTGACCCATTGGGAAATTGTCAATGCATCTCTGCCCACTTTGGTGGAGGCTCACAGAAGACTGGGCAGATGCCCTCTAGAAGACTCAGTTGTGGATGGCAAACATTAGAACTTGATTTTACTACAACTGAGCTTAATCTGTATCTTGAACCTGTGTTCTGGCTGGAGAGAGAAAACAGCAATTGTCAGAGAAAAGAAAGTCAGAGAGCAGAAACTTTTAAAACTGAGCTTGCTGGTGGGCCAGTTTTTGAGAGAAATACCTGTGGTGGGCATATGATGGCAGGCTTACACAAACCAAGTCCAACTTCATGCTCTCCCAGTGTTTCCACCAGTCACCTGGATCAAAGGCAGTGGATGCTCCCCTGCCTTCCTACAAAATCCAAAGAGGCCCTACCCATATGTACACCCTTCTTACATCGGGAAACTCTGCATTTCTTCAAGGGAAAAAAACAGCATCACAAAATGTTCACCCTTGCTTTCTTGTCTTGATGCATACAAAGATGATCTGTTTCAAAAGGGACGTAAGTGTGCTACCTTGCTCTCCAAATTTCAATGGTACAAAAAGGTACAAAATAAAGAGAAGACATATTGTTAAAAGGAGTTCAGGGGTCTCTCTCTTTAGGGAAAAACAATTTGGCTTTCATTTTGAGTCTGGAAAAGCTGATTCCAAATTTTCCTCATTTTGTAAATAACTTGTAACTTGTAAATAACTTTTGTAAAGACTTGCCAATAAATAAATAGTCTCACTAATTCACTAAAATGCACACTACTTCTCTTTGCCACAGTTCATTATGAAAGGCTTTGAGATTCCCTGCTCCCTTGAATCTGTTCACTTGTGAATGATTGCAGCTGGGGATGGGGTCCTTTCTGCTTCTCTGTACAGCACCTTGAACCTCTACCTTTCTCTCAATTTCATGCACCTTTGGCAGTCTCCACCAGGGGAGAGATTCAGAAAATATTGGCATGTACTTAAAGACATTTAATCATCAGGTTATGATGCAGAAATTTGGTTCCGTGTTCCCTTTTGGTATTTTTGACTTTTGCTTCTCAATAACAGCATCCAAGGCATTTTTGCAACAAGTTTTGCTCCATTTATAAAATGAGAACAATGTTTCTCTTGAAGGGTTGATTGGAAAGTTTAAGGCACACCCAGGATTCCAGGAATACCCAGTACACAGTTGTCTTTCCCATAATAATGAGAAAAATGAAAGTTAAATAAGAGGGATGGGAGCAGGGAGCAGGACAAAAAAATACAATGAGTTGAGGCCAGGAGTCTAACCTACTCATGATGAGTAGGTTAATTGAAGTCAGGCCTGGTCAACATGTCTTGATGAGAGGAGTGGGCATTTCCCTAGCTGAGGCCATTTTGCCATTTTACTAAAGGCCATTTTCATTGCCAAACCATGATTAGATTGATAACAAATGTGCTCAAATCCTCCTAGCCACGGCATGCCATGTGCCTCTGGTAGTCACAATTTGAGTTCAGTACACTCTTTACTTATTGACTTTCAATTAATTCAGTCATTCCTTTTTGGCATATTGGGTCAGATACTGTGCTAAAGACTGGCACAGACTCTTGATCATGGCAGATATGTTGCAAATTCTCCTAAAATTTTCTGTCAGTGCAAGTAGAAGCCCCAAGAAGAAGCAATGACATTAAGGGGTCCAGGGCTTTAGTCTCATTCTAGTGTTAATAAGCAGTATGTCAACATTAGGGCTTTAACTGTGCTGATGAAAGAACACCTTTGTGGGGTCCTGCTAGGGGGCCAAGCAGCAGGAAGAGAAACAAAGAAAGAGACAGAACTATCACAGTTACTGATGGCATTGTCTGACTGCCTTAAGTTACCTTATAATGCTTCAGGAACACTGAGATAGAAAGGGTTCATATGTGAATATTCACCCTGAATTGTAAATTTCCTGAGGTCAGACTCATGAGTCTCAATGCCCATGCAACAAGGACATATTTAGTTCTACATGAATGTCAACATAAAAATTGAATTCTTAGGTTAAAGATGACTTGGATTCTGCAAAATTCAGTGTGATTCTTCTTAACATGTCACCTCCTATGAGTTGGGACAGGCTAAGAACACCTGGATGAGTTTCCTGTTCAGAGTTCCAAGTGACAGCTATGTAGGGCATGCAGGGCAGTGTAGGATGTCCCAGGCATCTCTGAGGCTCTGAGTTGGGACAAGGATTGTAATTGGGTCATATCCTTCTATATTTTTACACAATGCCCCAGAAGTTCACTAGCACCACTATAGTTTTACATGCTTCAAGACCTTTTGCTCAAGAAGTACAGCATCAGATAATACAGTAATAATCTCATCATAAATTCAATTTCCTAATTTTTTTTTACATTTGTGCATTATCTGAATAACCATCCATGTTTTAAAAATATCATTCTTAAGACTGAATAAGAGTTTGTAGAGAAGCTATACCATGGTTGACTCAGTGATATTTCTCCTTTTGAATATTTAGATTCCTCCTAGTTCTTACCTCTTATAAAAATAATCTGTAAAATAGAAAGATTCTACCCAAAATATTAAAGCCAAAGAGTGAGGGTAGAGGAAGTATTTTTGGTTGGGGAGGGTTTCTTTTCTCTCCCATCATTTCCCAATAAGACCAGCCTTCTTTGGAATTCTGTTCCCTTGGCACAAATACTGCCCTTGAGTTGTTTAGACCCCTGTTCCCTCTGTCCCTTTGTGTCTCTCACACCTACTCAGCTCTCTTTTTGTTGTAGTTGTGCTCAACTGGGTAGGCGGGAACAGTGTCCTCTCCTGGCCATACCCCACCAGCACTGTGAGAGGAGACAGAGGTGACCAGATTGAAGCTCAGTTGTGGAACAGTGGTTAGCATCAGAGAGCAGAGATACCAACTATGAGAGAAAAGGGCTCAAGTCATGTTATGGGGTGCAACTTAAGAATAGACTGATCACCACTGAGAAATCCAAAATTGAGAGTCTTTATTAAGCTGCCTGGTTGACTGTCTCACACAATGCCCCAAAAATGGCTATTGGGAGAACAGCCCTGACCACAGGGTTGTGGGGGTTCTTATACCAAAAATTACATCAATCCTAAGTGTCTTTTGCTATGATTCAAAATTACAAACTAACATCATGAGATCATCAACAGAGGAGGAAGTGAGTCAAAATGACCATTACCTAGGTACAAACTAAAGAATCCACACAAACTAACATCCACACAGTCACTGTTCACATGGTACATTGTTTAGGAGCAATCAGAATGAAAAAAGAGCAATTTTTCTTTACATAAGAATTGTCATTTTGTTTTGCTAAACATGTCATGCTAATTAAATGATGATGGGTACAGAGACATGGTGTTTCCATGGGAGAAGTTAAGCAATTGTTGATGGGTACAGAGGCAGAGTGTTCCCATGGGAGAAGATTATTTCCTACATAACATGGAGTCTCAGAGCAAAATGGAGTATGTTTACTCATTTCCCTTATAGTCTTGACTATAATATTCTCATTGAGCCAGATCTGTCAGCCCATCATAGGCCACACCTGACTCCTGGAGACACAGTGACTACGTTTTGCTATCTGAGAAAGATAAAATTTAGTCTGTGTGAAGCATCTGGTTTTTGCAGTCACACGAAGTCTCCCTGAAACACAGGATGGAAAGTCTTGTAGTTTTGAGAGGAGGGCAGGGTGGGGTGGGACTGTGTAGTTATTTTTAGGTGACTCAAATCTCTCATTTCTATTTTTATAGGATCATTATAGTCATCTACCAGGTGATACAATGTCATTGTGCCTACATGGCCATACTAGAGAGACTAGATTATTTTAAAGTGAGGAGTTTGAATTCCCTATCCTTGGAACTAGGAGCTCAATGCAATTTGGAATGGAAATATTCTCAGTTGAACAAAAGATAAATGTGTGCCAGGAGTCAGGGAAAATTGATGCAATGCATCTCTGCCCCAGATGGTTGTGCAAGGTGGGGAGATAAATGCCCCCAGGGCTGACTTCCTTCTCTGTACAGTGAGCAGCT